>CAUYRH010159292.1:0-13724 GCA_963574655.1 Perodicticus potto | reverse complement strand
CCATGAATGGATTAATAAATTGTGGTATATGTACAACATGGAATTTTATGCAGCCTTAAAGAAAGATGGAGCCTTTACCTCTTTCATGTTTATATGGATGGAGCTGGAAAATATTCTTAGCAAAGTATCCCAAGAATGGACGAACAAGTATCCAAGGTACTCAGCCCTACTATGAAACTAATTTATAGCTTTCATATGAAAGCTATAACCCAATTACAGCACAAGAATATGGGGAAAGGAGCAATGGAGGGGAGGGAAGAGGGGAGGATGGGCGGAGGGAGAGTATTTGGTGGGTCCACACTTACGGTGCATCTTAGAAGGGTACAGGTGAAACTTACTAAATGTAGAATATAAATGTCTGTACACAATAACTAGGAAAATGCCATGAAAGCTATGTCAACCAGTTCGATGAAAATATTTCAAACTGTATATAAAACCAGCACATTGTACCCTATGATTGTATTTATGTACACAACCGTGATTTAATAAAAAAGAAAGAAAAGTAGTGAAAACATCCAAATGCAAATAAATTGTGGGTTATTTTGGAGTGAACAATTTTCTTAATTTTCTCCAAACAAGTCAGGCATATTTGAAAGGAGAAAAAAAATCCCCTCTCTATAAAAAATTGATAAGGAGCTGAGTAAATGGTGTTTTTTAAAATTATCCCACTTCATAGATATGCCAAGATGCAGTTTTGGAAATTCTTTGCTTCTCCTTTCTGTCTGCCGTGTCTTTCTTTGTTCTTCCTGATGCTTGGCAGACTCATTTGCAACCAATGCTGAGAGAATGTTGATTACACTATCTTGGCTCTCTGTCTGCTTTGAAGATCTTCTCTTTGTCTCTGGTGTCTTTACATAGTTATCATGGTTTCACTAGGTTATGTTTGTTGGGACATAGATGCTTTAATAAGCTTGGAGACTGGACTTTCTCCTTTCTGTCTGAGGATTTATTTATGTCTTACTGGACATTGTGAAGCCTTTGTCTTTTTACTTCTATCTTCTTTTTTTTCATCTCTTCTTTTTGGAACTCTTATCAGAAACTTGATTTAATTTTTCATTCTTTATTCCATGTCTGTTGATCCTGCATTTGTTGGTATATATACATATTCAGATTTTGTTTGTTTGTCTGTTTAAATCTTTGGTTCCTTTTCATGTATATACTGACTTTTCATGATATTTTCTATCCTTTACTTACTTTTTCCTCATTTTATTAAATTTCCTTATTTTAGAAATACCTATTTTTTAGATTCCTTCTAATTACTCTATTGTCTGGAAATCTATGAGGGGATTTAATCTTCCTTTTCATTTTATCTGGTAGCTCATCTTAGAGTAAATCATTTTTTGTGTGGTGTATAATTTATGTTTTGGAATACATTTTTAACAAAGACTACTTCCTTATGCCCTAAGGTGCCCTGTGAGAATCCAGCCTAGGACTAGTGTTTTTGTTCATTTTTCAATCTGAGATCTTTACTACATGTGAACCAATCTTCTTGTGAAAAAAAAAGTTTTTTATCCTCAGAGATATGGATAGATACAAATATTTGTCACTTATTTGAACTGGCAGATTAAAATATTTTTATGTTCTCTTTTCATAAAGAAACAGCCATTTCAGCCTCTAGGCTTCTTGCAGTATCTCAGTCTTCCTCTTTTGGTCATGCATACTCAAGGCAATAACTTCCTTTCCTACATGAACATTTTAAAAACCCAATTATCAGATTTTAGATCTTATATATGTGCACTTTATTTTCTAAGTCCAATCTAGAAATGCCTGCTGAGTAATGAGTTTACTGTTCTGCTTATTTTTGCCCCAAACATCTAGGACTTCTTTTTATTTCTTTGGTCACTATAATAACTATGTAATTTAAAAACCATGGTTTGTATTTTATATATCTTTCCCCCATGCTTCTTAGTGGTGGTGGTGGCAGAAGGGAAGTCTGTGACAACAGTTCCCCATGTGATTAAAACTATAAATTGTTCTGTTGGTTTAATATGGCTATTCTTCCAGGTGCTGCTATTTCTATTCTTAAAGATCATTCCTATGAAATAAAGATCATTCTTTGGAAGTTTCTTGTTCCTCGTGATCAAATTAGTCTTTGTTTTTACTTTCCTTGTTCAAATCCAAGCCCACTCTCATCTTGGGAAGCCAATTAAATCTGAGTTGTCTTCTCCTTTGTCACTATATCTGAATCAGAATGATTACTGTGCTCAGAATATTTATGCATTGTTGGGATGGGTGTGTGTGTGATGGATGAGAGGGAATGCTTTTTCTTCTCTTTATTCACCACTGTGGGTCCATTTAAAGTTGTAACATATACTCAAATTTGCCTGGCACAAGTAGTCATATCATACTAGGAATTTTTGCTGCAGAAAGTATTATATTATTGAATGACTAGAGAAGTATTATTGTGAAAATCTATTTCCTGGAAAATTTTGTGGTACGTCAGCCTATGTCAAGATGTCAAATACCTGCTAAAGAGACTTAAGCCATGTTTTATACTCTCATATCAGAAAACATGCATGTTTTTCAAGCTACTGAGTGGCAATTATGACAGAACTGATAATTTGTTCATCAAACAAATTTTCCTTTTTTCCTGATACCCAGTTACATTTCCTGGTCTTCTTTGCAACTGGGTGTGGTCATATGACTATACTCTGGCCTATAGAAAGTGAATGGCTAATAAAAATCTTCTACAAAATTTCTCCCTCAAGTCTACCACCAGTAGTCTATATGACAATATCTACGTCAATCTTGGAAGACATACATTAAAAATAATAAAAATTTCTGTACCTATATAATTACCCACTTCAGTCCCATATCACCCTTCACCCATCATCATCAGTATGATTTTAGAAAAGCTAAAACTAAATTTCAGTTATTCTCATTCACTGACCTATTGTGGTTTACTCCTTACAGCAGCCAATTATAGTTAATACAATGGTAGAAATAAAAAGAACGTTTCCTTTTCTTCTGCCATTCCTATTCCTTTTCTTCTAAAATTACTTTTATGTAGACTGGTTCACTGCTTTTGAGAGTCATCCTAACAATAGCATTCAAGGATATAACAATCCTTAAATAGGATATTGTTAGTTATCCTAACAATAGGATTTAAGGATATAATAAAAAAGAAAACTATAGACAAATATTCTTTATGAAGATGCAAAAATTTTTGATAAAATGTGTATTCAGTTGCACATCAAACAAAAACAAACAAAAAACACCACTACAGCCTAGTTAGCTTCATCCCAGAGATACAAGGATGGTTCAACATATACAAATCTATAAACATGATTCACCACATAAACAGAAGCAAAAACAAAGACCATATGATCCTCTGAATACATGTAAAGAAAGCATTTGGCAATATTCATCACCTTTCTAGATTAAGAACTCTTACTGAAATAGACATAGATAAAATATACCTCCAAATTATAAAAGCCGTGTATGACAAACCCACAGCCCAATATCATAGTGAACAGTGAAAAATTGAGATCTAAAATTCCAGCTTAGAACTGGAAACAGACAAGTTTGCCCACTGTCACCACTTCTATTAAACATAGTGCTGGAAATCCTAGCCAGAGATATCAGGCAAGAGAAGAAAATCAAGGATATCCAAATGGGGAAAGAAGAGATCAAACTATTGCTCTTTGCTGATGTTATGATTTTATATCTAGAAAATCCCAAGGATGCTGACAAGTGGTTCCTGGAATTGATAAATACAATAAACTCTTAGGTTATAAAAATCAACATACACAAATCAGAAGCATTCCTATAAATTGACAATAGTCAAGCTGAGAATCAAATCTAAGACTCAATGCCTTTCACAGTAGCAACAAAGAAAATAAAATACCTAGGAACTTACTTAATAAAGGAGGCAAAGAACCTCTACAGAAAGAACTATAAAACGTAGGAAATCACATAAGATGTAAACAAATGGAAAAATGTATCATGCTCCTAGATCCACAGAATCAAAATTGTTAAAATGTCTACACTACTTAAAGTGATCTACAGATTCAATGCAATCTTCATTGAAATACCAAGATCATTTTTCACAGATCTAGAAAAAAATATGCTTTGTATGGAATCAGAAAAGACCCCATAGCCAAAGCATTCTTAAGTAAAAAACAATTTGAGAAACATCAATTTACAACACTTCAGGTTATACTTCAAAGCTATAGTTACCAAAACAGCACATAACTGGCATAAGAACATAGACATAGAGCAATGGATCAGAACAGAAAACCCAGATATAAACCATCCTTCTATGGCCAACTGATCTTTGACAAAGCAGAAAATAGCATACCCTGGCAAAAGGGTTGCCTATCCTATGAATGGTGCTGGGAAAATTAGATAGCCACAAGTAGAACACGGAAACAGAATCCATACCTCTCCCCACGGACAAAAAATTAATTCATGATGAACTACAGACTTAAACCTAAGGTATGAAGTTGTAAGAATTCCATAAGAAATATTGTAAAAATTCTTAGACATCAGCATAGGCAACCAACTTATAAAGAAGACCCTAAAGGCAATCACAGCAGTATAAAATTTAATAAATGGGACCTAAATAAAAAGGTTATGTTCAGATAAGGAAACAATCAACAGAACAAATAGCCCAGAGAATGGGAGAAAATATTTGAATGCTATATAACTGATAAAGGGCTGATAACCAGAAGCAAATCAGCAAGAAAAAAAATCAAACGACCTCATTAAAAAGTAGGCAAAAGACATTAACAGAAACATTTCAAAAGAAAATAGAATAATTGCTAAAAATAATATTTTAAAATGCTCAACATCTTTAACGATCAGAGAAATGTAAATAAAAAACACAATATCACCTAACTCCAGTGAGCATGGATTTTATCAAAAAGTCTCAAAAAAACACATGTGGTCATGGAAACAGAGAAAGGAACACTTATACTCTTGTTAGTAAGACTGCAAATTAATACAACCTCTATGGAAAGTAGTATGAGGATAACTCAAAGACTAAAAGTAGACCTACCATTTGATGGAGCAATCCCACTACCAGGTATTTACCCAAAGGAAAAAAAGATATTTTACAAAAGAGATGCTTGCCCTCAAATGTTTATAGCAGCACAATTCACAATCACAAAGATGTGGAAATAACCCAAGTGCCCATCAGTGATTAATAAGATGTAGTCTATGTATACTCAGCCACACAAAAAACAGTAAACTAATGCCTCTTGAGTTAATCTGGATGGAATTAGAGATCATTCTTCTTAAGTGAAGTATCACAAGAATGGAAAAACAAACACCATATGTACTCAGTATTAAATTGGAACTAATTGAGCAATACTTACGTACACAGATAGAAATAATACTCATCAGAAATCAAGCATATAGGGGGAGTGAGAAGGAGAGGGGTAAATTCACACCTAATAGGTACGTACACTATCTGGGTGATGGACACCCAGAGAGAAAACAAAATAATATTTACTTCTTACACAAGGATATTATGAGGATTACTACAATATTTTTATAAATTCTTCAAGAGTCTTTGGAGCAAAGTCTTCCTATAAAGCAAAATAATGACACTAATTTTATTATATACTATAATTTTAATGAGCAATACTGTATAATATAAAACAACAGTTTGCAGAAACAATTATTTCTCTAAAGTAAACACTATGAATATATCAGAATAATTTCATAGAGCAAATTAAGAAAGCACTTGGCCCAATCTATCCATTTTGTTCTCTTCCTTTTTCATAATTAGGAGGCTAAAATGCTTAGAAAAGACTAATGATTATCTCTAGTAACAAAGAAAATGAATACTTTTCTTTTTTTAATCCAACCAGCTTTGCTTCTTATAAAAGCAGCAGAGAATTTATGGCTCTGATTTGCATCTTCTGCTCATCCATTAAAAGTAGAAATTTCTGCTCTGACCTTCTCTCCTGGGTCTAAAATTGTTTCTCTTTCCTTGAATATAACCTCCAAGGGCCAATGGCATTTCTACTTTCATCATAATGTCATAGCTACCACCATGAGACAGACATATATCATGGTAAAGTCTGTCTTCTAAGCATCCCCAAAAAGCATAAAATGTATTGTTTACACAATCAAAGCAACTTTTGCTTGTAGGCCTCTATTCCTGGTGGCCTATGTGTAAAGCATTTATCCCAGGGATGGACAACATGTGGCTTTCAAGGTTCTTAAGTGCAGTCTTTTGACTAAATCCAAATTTTACAGAACAAATCTTTTTATTTTTATTACATACATTTTCATTCATCTTATATGTTTTTATTTTTAAAATGAATGTATTTAAAATACCAAAGAATAAAGGAAGTTGCAATGAAATAATCCTCCCATATTAACTGACACAATTGGAACATTAGTAATCCATAAGTACTAAATTGATGGCTGCTACACTCATGATTTTGTTCTAACTGCTCACACCTGACTGATACCACTACCAAAAGAGGCTGGTTGACAAGAGTTGATGGGGGTCAAGTCTGCCAGTCTGTAATCAGCTGTGTTTCTTGAAGAAGAATCTGTAAACAGTTATGCAACTCAATAACATTTTTTAAATTCTGTCAGTTCAACAGCCCGTCATGTCACAGAAGACAGAGAGAACACTAAACATTTTTTTTTAAATGAGGAATTGGAATTACAATGTTATCTTGTTTCTGCTAAAGGTAAGATGATTTACTTGGCTTGTGATACTTCAATATCAAATATTAAAGAAAGTCAATGTCCATAAGCATTACAACAACATAAGGACCAGAGATAATTTAAATTGGAGGAAGTTGTGCAAAAGATTGTATTGCAGAAATTAAAAGATGAAAAGCAAAAAACAAAGACAATACTTTCAAGCAGCAATAAGACCTGGAAATAATACCACTGAAGCAACTTATAAAGTAGCTTATATACCAGGGGAAAAAGGGAAGTCATACTTGGATGTAGAAATGGTGGAAGAATGCATTGTCAAAGTTGTAAGAAACTTAAACCCCAATAACATGCCAGAGTACAAACAACTGCCTCTTTCAAGGAGAACCATAACTTATAAGCATCACGAAGTATCTTTTAACTTACCAAAACAACTTTACATAATACTTCAAAAGGAAAATATATATTATTCAATCACTTTGGATGAATCAGCTGATACCATTGACTTGGTGAACTTTTCATACTTCAGCCAGGTCATAACAGATTTTCTTTGCTTTGAAGAGTTACTCACTTTGATTGTGAACACAATAGATAGCTTCAACAACTTTCAAGTTAAATGTCATGAAGTTGAACTGAATTTGGTAAATTCAGTGAGTGGATGTACAGACGGTATACCACTCATGACAGGAAAACATGAGGGCTTTACTGCACAGATAAAAAAATTATTAACAGATCCAGATGCTCTCATTTCTTTTCATCGTATCTTGCATCAGCAAAATCTCTGTGCTAAATCTACTATTTTAAGTTGACATTTTGTAATTATTGTTAACTATATCTGTGCAAATGCAACCCTGCCTTGTCAGTTTGTAACATGTTATAGTTGAATGATGAGGTATTCAGCACTGACGGACTTGCCGTATCATTGTAAAGTGTGTTGGCAATTGCAGGGACAGGTATTAGCCAAAATATTGTATCTGCAAGAACAGATAATTAAAGTTTATGAAGAATACAATCAGAAATGTGAATTATTAAAAGAAGATTTCTATATGAATGCAGCATTTCCATGTGATAAATCCAAATGACTTGAACATTTCTTTGCAAGGTAAAATTAATTCTGTATATATGTGGCAAAAGCATCCAAGTATTTGCAGGAAAAAAATACATTTTTTCAAAACATTTATTATTCAAAAGGATATTGTAGATGAACATTTTCCCCAGTTAGCAAAGGACATTAATGAGCAGAATGATAAAAGTGAATCATTTGAAGACTATGCAGCTGTTATAGAACTATTAATTGGAGAATAGAATGAAAGTTCACTAACTTTGAGAATCATGACATCACACTCAAATTAGCATTTCTGCCTCACCTTGTTGATATCACCAGGCACCTAAAGAGCTACAGATAAAATTGAGCTCTCAGTAGATGACATTTTAAAGTCACCATTTGATGCTAAGAAAGATCCAATTGAAATATAGACAAATGCAGCAGAATACCCATGCCTTTGGCCACATGCCTGAAAAATGCTTCCTTGCTTTGTAATCACTTACGGCTGTGAATCTACATTCTCCTACCTAACCCAAATCAAGACCCCCTTAAGGTCACAAATAACTAATACCCATCTAGCAGATCAACTGAAACTCCATGCTATAACCAAACATTTAAATGCTTTCCAACAAAAAGAAGGCACAACAAATTCATTCAAATGTTAACTCTAAAATTAACAAACTGTTTTCATTTTTGAAATTATTAAGTACATAGATTTTTATAAAGTAATATACATTTTTATGTATATCTAATTGAACTTTCCTGAACTCGGCCTTATTTGATTACAGCTAAATGAATGCAACCTTCCAGCATGAGACGGTTCCCCACACCAGCTTAGTCCTTTCTGTCCATAAAAGGCCTCCTTGCATCTCAGGGTACCACTTCCAAAATCTGTAAACCTGTTTGACTTAGATTGCATTTCTTTCTGTTCTCTCCAGAAACCTCCAGTGACCTGTGTTCCCACTTATGTACCTGAAAGAACCACATGCAAAAACCTGACAAGGTAGCGTGTGAACTCAAGGTCCACATGAATAACACCCAGTCTGGGATCACCCAGTCTGGGATTCCTTAGTCCACGGGAATAACCACGATGGTTGTGCAATGCATCCCAGGAGGCACAATAAATATAGATTATAAGGTAGACTGGAGGAGTGTAGCATACAACTGAATGTAGTGGCCTAAGAGTACCCTATTCTTTAGTTCTTTGATGTTCTGAATACCCTTCACTCATTCCATGGATAAAATTGGAATCTTTTATTTTCTCAGCCATTTATAAATACTAACACCTCTGAAAATATCTCCAATAACACTCTTGGACTACAATTCCTATTTTTTTTAATTCTACTTTTTTTCATTCCACTAAGTCTATTTTTTAATCTCTCAAGATTTTTATTCTCTCCTCCCCTTCAGTTTTATCCCTTTTATTAGCCCTATCCCCAGCCTTGCTTTCTTTTCTACCCAGTCTAGATTCCTGATTCAATTACCTCAGGGGCACAGTCTCAGATACTCCCCATCAACTCCCTAGTTCTCTGTTTTTACATCATGGACTCCACAATCTACTAAACCTGGATCAAGTCTCTCTTGCTATAGTCAGCTTGGTTCAGTTCCACTCAGCATTCATTCTACTGAATGCCCAAGAAAACCTGGGCACAAATACACAATGTTTGAGGGCCCAGGTGAATGCCCAGGGAGAAGATAAGCACAGGGCATCTATTACTATCACAGGGAAGAGGAAACC
Source organism: Perodicticus potto (assembly GCA_963574655.1). NCBI lineage: Eukaryota > Metazoa > Chordata > Mammalia > Primates > Lorisidae > Perodicticus > Perodicticus potto. The sequence continues at coordinate 4,317 of CAUYRH010159292.1, read as the reverse complement.
CAATGAGCTATAAATTCATCAAAGAAGGGAAGCATAGGTGGGGAAACCCAGCAGCTATGCAGATGGACTCCGCTGCACGTGGATGGGCGCTGGCCTCCTCTCAGTGAACTCAGCAATCTTACTCTTGTTCATAGATAACTCTTGTCCCCATTTTCTTCTGCATTACTCCAAACAGATCCACTATCCTCAAAATTAACCCCTGCCAGACCCACTCTCAGCAGGGATCATTACTTCCTACTCCACAGTGAAAATAGAGGTCATCACCCATACATTCCCTCAATTCATCACTCTGAACCCAATAAATTAATCTATTTTTTGCACAATGCTGTCTCATTTTCAGATTCATAGAAAACCTTGTCCTCCCTCATATTCAAATCTAAACTCTCCAGTCATGCTTCACTCTCAACCTCTCCCATCCCCTTCAGAGACCTTGCCTCATTAACAATCATCTCATTTTATACAACAATCCGTCTTTCTCTATTAGCGTCTTCCCTTCTGCATAAAAATCTATCCAAGTATTGCTACTTTTAAAAGAAAAAAAATTATAAAGCATTTGTCTGCCTCTTTACACCCTATTATGGCTCGTCATTTCTCAATCAATTTAAAAACAAATGTCCATTTTCTGGCCCACATCTTAACCCATGATGACCAGTATCACTCAGAGTGTGGTCCTAGACAGCTTGTTGTCAACTCAGCACCACTACCACTCCTATCTAAGCCTGCAAAATTTGTCCCCCACAGCCCCTTTATTTATTGGTTCTGGGTAATAATTTATCCATATGACATATTCAGGTGAGAATCAGGCAAAAGGAAACAGAAATTCACATTTTCTAGGAACAGTAGACATGAGAGAGATGAGAGTCACCGTGGCTTTCGGAGAAGCTCTTAACACATCTTCTGCTCCCACTGACTGACACAGTTGCTGTGAGCTTCCCACAGATTACTGAGATGCATAACCACTTCTGGCAAGCTTTTGAAAAAGATTCACTTTAGTTCTTCAGATTGAGATCTTTAGGACCGATTTCTCTGGATTTTGTTCAACAGCTCCCTTTATCCTCAATGGCAACTTTCCCAAGTTCTCCTCCTTCAGTCTTCCAACAAGTTCTGTAAACCTTTAATTTTATAAGAAATCCTTTATGCACGAAGTACCTAGAATGGTGTATTATACCGGACTGAGCACTAAGGAAGCATAGCCATCACCCCCTGAATCTATTCTAGCAAATGTCACCAATAATCTCCAACTTTCTCAAACCCAGTGCATCTCTGTCCATTTCCTCTCTCTGAAACTGTTGCCAATGTTGATAACTGGTTTCCTGAAACTTCTTTTCCTTAGGAAATTTTGAGACTTGTAGTAGAGATATTCACAGATATAAAAATATTATTTGATAAATAGGGTGTCCATAAAGTTCATGTGCAATTTACTATGTTAACCTATTTTAAATTGCACACAAACTTTATATCCACCCAGTATACACGATGTGCTGTAACATGAACAATCGTCCATAAATGTGGAGAGAGAAAAAAAACAACCAGATATATTTTGCAAAACTATTACCAAGCACTTCCTTTCAAGTATAGCTTCATAAATTCTCTGACCATTTTGAACTCTTCTGCGGCCTTCAAGCAATATATGGGGCATCTTGAATAATATTAACATATTCAATGCTTTCAATTCTCCTTTCTCTTTTTTTATATTCTCTAAGATAAAAACTAGACTTTTTCCACAAACATTCCACAAATAAATGCCCTTGGTTTCCTATTCAGTATTTCTATGTTTCTTACTGAAGCCATTAAGTAAGGAACAAAGGAAAAAGGTGAGAAAAAAAAAACAGAAAAATTTTACAAGTTAAGAACAACTATGTATGAAATTCCCTGACCAAAGTTTATGGGCTCAAAAGGCAAGATTTACTAAAATAATAATCTGATCTGAACCCAGCAAAGATCTTGATGTTTTCTACCATTAGAGTATTTTAGAGACAACATTGACCATATACAGCCATATAGAAGAGTTATTCACAACCACTACTTAAAGGAAAAGTAATCAAATTAAACATTTGTATATGTACATATAAAACAATTACCTTATTAGATTATATACTTTATAAAATCATAATGCAATATGTTAATAGGTCAAAGAGTGACAATCAACTTAGTGTGTGAGATTCACTCTTCTGTAATATTTTGACTACAATGATTTTCCACATGCTGTCAGCATGGGAAGAAAATTTCCATAATTTTATAAAAACTAGGTCAACATCATAGTTATACTCTACATAATCCAGCCCATTCTGTCGATAGCTTAACTCTGGCAGAAATGTGAATTCCATAATACTGTGAAATCAAACACAAAGTTCTAAAATAGAAGCAGTGAGAATATTTCCTATGCCTCCAAGTCAAATTCAGATGTGGAAAATTTGTGTGTGGTACAATAGATTTAAATTAAAATGCTGCAGATGAAATAAATAAGAATTTGGGTATGATAGTCATTTTAGTTGATTACATCATAGCCTGGATTTAGAAAGTCTATGATGTTTCCATGGAAACTGTTTTGCTTAAATGTAGTTGTAGATATTCTTTAAGTACAAATTAAATTAATTGAAGGCAGAGGTACAATGTTAGAAACATTTAGAAGCCTAAGGAACAGTTTATTCCACTTATCTAGAAAAATTAGGAAGAGCAACAGAAAAGGAAAGGACACATAAATTAGTCCCCTAAAAGGAATAATATAGAGTATTTCAACCGTGCATACTTTGAAATTCATTTGGAATAGCATGAATCCTGAATACTGGCCAATCCAACTTTCACATGAAGTTTCCATTCTAGTGAGAATAGACTCATGAGCTATTTAATATCTATTTTTAGTTTGTAAAGCTCTAGTGGAAGAATTTCTATTGCTTGGGGTTACCTGGCATCTAGCAGACACTTAGTATTTGTTGCTTAAATGAATACATGGAAGAAATAGTCTAGAAAACAGCAATGCCAGTGTGAGAATGTGGGGATTCAGGGAGGCTAATAAATGCTATCCTATTTCCTTTCTTCTGAACTAGTTAAAAAACAAGAGAGAAAAAAGCAAATGGGAGACCATATAAATATTACCTTTAATACTGAACAGTATGAGAATGGAGAATGAGACTTATAGCAAAAGTAGCAATTAGGAAACTTGTCACAATCTTTTGTGAATCTGGATTTAACAGACACCAACCTGGACACAGGCCACACCGAGCTACCACAGACTTCCTGATATGGGTCCTGCATTTGTAAACCTTGACACAGAGAAGCCAAGCAGAATGCGTTCTCTCTGTAAATGGTTTGGACCCAATGAGAAAGACAAAGAGAAGTAACTTAGCAACTTATTCTTCCAAAATGTATCAGTCACATAACCCACTCACTTCCCAGAGAAGACAAAGCATGTGATGATGGGAAGATAGGCCACAATTGTTATATGAAAGGAACACCCTCTACATGGAAAGAATCATTAGGGTTATGAAACAAGGAGACTTCTCCACACCAATTAAGCATGAGATAAGGTCAATGTACTCTCATGAAATTTAAGAGGTTAAATCAGAGCATTTTCAACCTTCATTCATCTAACAAGGATTTATTTTTACCAACGAGGTCCAGAAATTCTTGTGGATGTTAGGGTTATGAGTATGCAGAAGGCAGACATAGTTTCCATCCTCACAAAGTTTATAACCTATAAGGCAGACATAAAGTCAATAAGCAGTCTTAATTCAAAATCTTAGGTTAGAGGACACCCAGAGTACTCTAGAAGCTCATAGGCAAAATATTTAACCTTGTGAAACTGAAGAATTCTACCCAAAGTACTCAACTTTGAAGCAGAAGACCAAAACATTAGTAAGAATTAGCCAGACAAAGAAACTAAGAAAATGTTTCTCGGGCAAAAAGGCCACAAGTTCATGGGCTTAGAGCAGAGTCAGGCTGTGGTGTAGTCTGGAATCCAAAAAAGTTCAGGATTCTAGTATAACGATAAGAGAAGATGGATTTTTTTTGGGGGGGGGGCTGGGGCTGGGTTTGAACCCACTACCTCCAGCATATGGGGCAAGAGACATGAATAGAACCTTCTCTAAAGAAGACAGACGAATGGCTAACAAGCATATGAAAAAATGCTCATCATCCCTAATTATTAGAGAAATGCAAATCAAAAACACCCTGAGATACCATCTAACTCCAGTGAGAATGGCCCACATCACAAAATCTCAAAACTGCAGATGCTGGCATGGATGTGGAGAGAAGGGAACACTTTTATACTGCTGGTGGGACTGCAAACTGATACAACCTTTTTGGAAGGAAGTATGG
>CAUYRH010159289.1:0-12541 GCA_963574655.1 Perodicticus potto | reverse complement strand
TGCCTCCGCCTCCCAAGTAGCTGGGACTACAGGCGCTCGCCACAACGCCCGGCCATTTTTTGGTTGCAGCTGTCATTGTTGTTTGGCGGGCCCGGGCTGGATTCGAACCCGCCAGCTCAGGTGTACGTGGCTGGCACCTTAGCCCGCTGAGCCACAGACGCCAAGCCTGTTACAGACTTTTTTAAAAAAAGATTCCTTCTTTCATTGTGCACAAGTGCTGAGAGTCCAAGGTCCCATTTTTGCTGTATGCAAAATGAGCCCTGACTCTGAGCTCTTTTTCAGCAAACTATTCATTCTTCTGTCAGACAATGACGTTGAACCACTGTGAAGCAAAAAAATCTGGAAGAATATTTATAAACTGTGAATGGAACTGGGATTAAAGAGAGAAGAAGAGGGTTTTCATTTTCTATTTTGCCTACTTTTGTATTATTTGAATTTTTCCTAAAGAGAATGCATTATATTTTGTGTCAATATTTTTAGTGCGTTTTGACCAGTCTGGACAGTCATGTAACCACCACCACAGCCAAGACACAGAACATTTCCATAACCCCCTAAAGTCCTGCTCTGTCTCTTTGCACTCAATCTCCTGGCCTGACTCCCAGCCTCCGGTGACCACTGGTCTGACTTGGGCCTATTCTTCAGCTTTGTTTACAATGTCATGTAAAATTGGAATCATGCAACAAAATGTAGCTTTTTGGGTCTGGCTTCTTTCAATTGGCAAAATGCTGTATACAGTGGGTTCACCCATCTTGTTGCTTGAAGTAGTTTGTTTCTTTTTATTGCTGAGTGGTGTTCCGATGTATCTTCGCATATCCATTCTCCAATGTGGCTTGTTTTCTGTCTTTGTTGCAAATAAAGCTGCTATAAACATTTGTGCAGAAGTTTTTGTGTTTTCTCTGGGTTCATTACCTAGAAATGAGATTGTTATAAAAGACTGCCAAACTTTCCCAAAGTGCCTGTATTATTTGCATTCCCACCATGGGTATCCCAGTTAGGGTACTGGTGGTTTTTTTTGAATTTGAATTAATTCTAGTTGTTATCTCATTATGTTTTTAATTTGCATTTCCATAATGATTGGTGGCATTGAACATTTTTTCATGTGCTTATTGGCCATCTGTATATCATTTTGGGGAACATCTTCAAATCTATTGTGCATTAAAAACGCTGGATTGGGGTTTGGTGCCCATAGCACAGTGGTTATGGCTCCAGCCACATACGCTGAGGCTGGTGGGTTCGAACCCGGCCCAAGCCAGCTAAACAATAGTGACAACTGCAACAAAAAGTACCTGGGTGTTGTGGTGGGAGCCTATAGTCCCAGCTACTTGGGAGGCTGAAGCAAGAGAATCACTTAAGCCCAAGAGTTTGAGGTTGCTGTGAGCTATGATGCCACCGCACTCTACCGAGGGCGACAAAATGAGACTGTCTCAAAAAAAAAAAAAAAGTTGGGTTGGCTGAGTGGGTGGCTCAGGCCTGTAATCTTAGCACTCTGGGAGGCTGAGGCAGGTGGATTGCCCTGAGCTCACAGGTTCGAGACCAGCCTGAGCAAGAGTGAGACCCCCATCTCTAAAAATAACCAGGTGTTGTGAGCGCCTGTAGTCCTGGCTACTCAGGAGGCCGAGGCAAGAGAATTGTGTGAGCCCAAGAGTTTAAGGTTGCTGTGAGCTATGATGCCATGGCACTCTACCAAGGTGTAAAACTCTTTTTTTTGAAATGCTGTCTCAAAAAACAAAAAACAAAAAAAAAAAAACCTGGGTTATTTTTCTGTTATTGAATTGAGAATTCTTAATATGTTCTGGATATAAGCTATTTATCATAGTTGTGGTTCTTTTTTTAATTTTATCTTATTTTTAACACAAAGTCTTGCTCTGTTGCCCCAGGCTAAAGTGCCTGTAGCACCAGCCTAGCTCATGCTAGGTTCAAGCAATCCCCCTGGGACCATAGGACTATAGGTACCCACTAGGACACCTTTTTTCTATCTTTAGTAGAGACGAGGTCTTGCACTCCTGAGCTCAAGCAATCCTCCCACCTTGGCCTCCCAGAGTGCTAGGATTACAGGCACAAACCACTACACCTAGCCTATCATAGATGTGTTATTGCTAATATTTTATTCTAGTTTGTACCTTTTCATTTTCTGAGCAACATCTTTGGAACAGCAAAAGTTTTGAATTTTGATGAAGTGTATTTTTTTTTTCTTGAGTGGTTTGTCCTTTTTAAGAAATCTTTGCCTAACACAAGATGACAAAGATTTTTCTTATGTTTTATTTTAGAACTTTATAGTTTGGGCTCTTATATTTAGATCTATAATTCAAGTTATTTTTTAACGGCTTTATTGAAATATACAGTGGAGCCTCTATAAGTTGACCACCCAAGGGATTATAACAATTGATCAACATATGGAGGTGGTCAACATTAGGATCTAGGCCTGCTGTACTGAAATGTGCATGTGGTGTATGTCTAGTCTATGAAAACTAGGTCAACTTAAGGAGGTGGTCAATATCAGGAGATGGTCAACTAAGGAGGCTCTACTGTAATTCACATACCACACACTGAATCCTTTTAAAATGTGCAATTCTGTTTTTACAGAGTTGGGCCATTGCTGTGATTTAATTTTAAACATTTTTTGTGAACCTGCAAAGAAATTCCACACCTATTAGTAGTGAATTTACATTTCTCCTCCTACTCCTTGGGAGTAAATTAGGCAATGACTAATCTACTTTCCCATCTCCACAGATTTGTCTATGAATTGATTTTTTTATACAGTGCAAGGTAAGAATCAAAGGTAGGAATCATGTTTGATTCCTGATTGTTGTGAAACTATCCTTTCTTTATTAAAGAAAAGTTTCTAGAGGTTCAAGAAGATATTATCACCCTGGTATCTTTGTCTATAATTATTTGACTTTATGTATGGGTCTATTTCTGAACTCTATATTATGTTCCATTGATCTGTTTACAGTTTGTCAAAACTGCACTGTCTTAATTACTACAAATTCATAAGAGATTTGAAATGTGGTAATGTGAGTCCTCCAAATTTGTCCTTTTCCTAGGATTTTTGTATTTCCATACAAATTTTAAAATCAGCTTGTCAATTTCTAAAAAAAAAAAAAAAAGCCTGCCAGGAGTTTGATTTGGAATTGCTTTGAATCTTTACATCAGGGAGAACTGACATTTTAACAACATCTAGTCATCTAACTCATGAACGTGGTGTATCGCCCCACTTATTTAGGATTTCTTTAATTTTTCTCACTAATATTTTATAATTTTCAGCATAAGATCTTGAATATATTTTGTTAGGTTTATCCCCAACAATTTCATGTTTTTTTTTTTGAGACAGAACCTCAAGCTGTCACCCTGGGTAGAGTGCTGTGTCATCACAGCTCACAGCAACCTCCAATTCCTGGGCTCAAGCGAGTCTCCTGCCTCCGCCTTCCAAGTAGCTGGGACTATAGGGGCCCGCCACAATGCCCGGCCATTTTTTGGTTGCAGCCGTCGTTGTTGTTTGGCGGGCCCGGGCTGGATTCGAACACACAAGCTCAGGTGTACGTGGCTGGTGCCTTAGCCCGTTGAGCCATAGGCACCGAGCCTGAGATTTTCTATATAAGTGATAATATTCTTATTTCCTTTATTCCCAAATTATATCTCTTTTATTTCTTTCTCTTGCCTTCTTACACTGGCAAGGAACAATAGTTCAGGTGTTGTATAGATGGGGTGAGAACAGACATTTTGCCATGCCCAATTTTAGAGAAAATATTTGTGTTTTCCACATTAAGTATGATGTCCTTTATCAGTTTGAGAAAGTGCCCTTCTATTCCTAGTTACCTGAGTGTTTTAGTCATAAAAACATGCTAGATTTCAGCAACTTTGTAGTCACATGCTCTGGCTTCTTATCCTCCTAGTTCCGGTGTCTGCCTTTTAGCCATGTGCCCTCTGGGTGCCACATTGTTTCCTGGTTCACAGAGGCTGGTCCAATAAATGCCTCCTGTCTCTTGTAAGGACAAATTCCAGCTCTGCTAAAACTCACACTCTGCAGAAACTGCTCGTTCTCTTCTACTACGTAGTGCAAAGGCACACACCTAGTCCACCTGCCGGGCAATACAGGTGGACATCTCTATGCTCTTCCACTTAGGTCTTCGGCTCCACTCACTTTAGAAACACTCTGTGATGATTCATTCAAATGAGGTTCTTACACGCAAAGAAGGGTCTTGTAAAAAATCTGCGCATTGCAGTTTCACAACATGGTAATTATCACATCATAAACATGCCATTTATACAGTATGAGTTGATACATTTATGGTTTGAGGAAGGTCACTGTCTCATACCAGCGAGGTGGTAGAATCACGTCTGGAGGGCACATGTAGGGTAGGCTTCGGAGTAACTTTGTCTGTGAGCAGGTGAAGGCTTGAAATACTTTCAAACTATTCTCTCAACTAAGCAGTTTAAGATTTAAAAAATAATTTCATAAATTTCTCCCCAATGATTAATGTTTTTAAAAATTGCACCCATCCTCAACTTGACATAGGGATACAGGTATCTGTAATACCTACCTCATTGTATAAATAGTTTAAACTCCTTTGGTTAATAATTATTTTTTAAATAATTACTCAGGGGGGTAATTCACATTGGACTGGGCTTATTTGAGGGTGAATTTTGTGTAGACTTTTCTAAGGCCAGGTTCTAGACCAGCTGGGGGCTCTACGATTTTGTTCTGTGATGCTGACATTATAAGTTTTCGAGCCTTTGTTATGGGAGATCGTCAGAAAATTCCCAAGGGGGCCTGACACCTCCTAACACTGCCAAGAAATGATTTTTCCTTCTTGTGGGAGGCAGACAAGATGAACGGACTTGTAATTATACATTTATTTTACAAACATTTTCCATAGTGTTTACCATGTGGTTAGTATTGTACAAAGAGTAACTCATGTTAGCCTCCTCCAGTCCTCAGATGTGGGACTGTCAGTAGTCCCATAATGCTGAGGCTCAGGGGGAAGACAAGCAGAGAGAGCTTGGGTGTTGTACCTAACGTCTCCTGATGTTAAGTGGCAGAGCCAGGAACTGAACCCAGGCAGCTGGGCTTCAGAGTCTGTGTTCTTTAACATCACATTAGGGTGCTTGTCTATTATGATTTAGCAGAGAACTCTGAGATGCAGATGCCCTCTGCAGAAGACAGGCTGATAATTGCAATAAGGGAGGAGAATGATATCTACAGATTTCCTGTTAAGTAGCTGTTTAGAAATCATACATGCTTTTTATTTTGGAACAGAGATGCACACCCTCTCCTGTCTCAAGGTGATGTGAGAGTTGTGCTGGGCTATCACCCTGGGAAAACAGTTTCTGCTCTGAGGAAAGCAGAAGCAACCATCTCCCCTCCTTGTCAACGGAGGCCCCACCACAGGCAAGTGGTGCTCCCTTTGTCCTTTACCCCCAGTCCCAGTGAGCTGCCCCGTTTGGGGCCGTGGACCATTCAGATAATGGAAGAATCTCGCTCTGCCGGGTGAGTGGCTTGTGTCTGTAATCCTAGCACTCTGGGAGACTGAGGCAGCTGGGTTGCTTGAGCTCAGGAGTTGCAGACCAGCCTGAGCAAGAGTGAGATCCCATGTATAAAAAACAGAAAAACTAGCTGGGTGTGTGCGGGCGCCTGTAGTCCCAGCTACTTGGGAGGCTGAGGCAAGAGAATCGCTTAAGCCCAGGAGTTGGAGGTTGCTGTGAACTGTGATGCCACCGCACTCTACCCAGGGCAACATAGTGAGACTCTGTCTCAAAAAAAAAAAAAAAAATACTTGTATTTTCCTGGCTCTGTCTCCCTCACTCTTTTTTTTGTTTTTTTTTTTTTTTTGAGAAAAAGTCTCACTTTGTTGCCCAGGTTAGAGTACTCTGGCATCATAGCTCATAGCAACCTCAAACTCCTGGGCTCAAGTAATCCTCCTGTTTGAGCCTCCCAAGTAGCTGGGACTACAGACACCCACTGCAATGCCCAGCTAGTTTTCTATTTTCTTGTTCTTGTTCTTTCTTGCTCAGATTGGTCTCAAACTACAGAGCTCAAGCGGTCCTCCTGCCTCAGCCTCCCAGACAGCTAGGGTCACAGGCCTGAGCCACTGTAAAATGGCTCTGTCTTCTAAATGTCAGTGCAGGGGCCGGTGAAGGCCAGTGTTGAGTCCGGTAGAGCCCCATAGCCCAGATGCCTTCTCTGGTCTTCATTCTAAACCACTCTTTCCTACTCACAGATTCTACAACCACGCTGAGCCCACAGCTACCCAAAGTCACCTCCATGGCCCTGTAGTGTCTGCTTGATGAGAACCCCCAGCCCCCCAGCACATGGAGGGTGGGAGAACCTCTGTGGGCCGGGGTGCACGCACTCTTGCCTATGTTTACCACACTAGGTCACGCTCTGCTTCTTGGAGATAAGCCCTGGCAGGTTCTGGTCCAGGGTCACATCATCTGAGGAGAGACCAGAGGGCGTGCTGGAGGGCAGCTGAAGCCAGAGATGACGTTAGTTTAGGAAGGTGACTTTGTGTCAGGGGAAGTTTGTGGCTGGAGGGACACCCTCTCCAGGTGTCCCAGAGAAAGCGAGGTAGGTCTGTGCCCAGGCAGAAGACTGCTTCTCTGGGAGGGCCTTTCTTTTCTTTTCTCAAGACAAAAAAAGACAAGCCAAGTGTGGCCCAGTTGCTGGGGGGATGTGCAGTCAGCACAGTTACCTGGAACCACCTGCTGGGCCTGGCAGCAGCAGGGCGGGGACTAGAGTGAAGCAGGCCAGGTGTCTTGAGCATGAGATGTAAGGCAGTGCCCACTATTGAGGTCATGCAAGTGCCCCATTCTGAGAGTTCTGGCCTCTTGCCTGGCACTGGACTGTGAGCAGTCAGGAGCCGCCTTCCTTAGACTTGAGCTTTACTGCCATCCTGAGGATGCTGACGACCCGCCTGACAGCGGGGCTTGATTCACTGTCCCCCCCCAAACCAGAAACGTCAGTAACCACACTAGGTGCTTCCTTAGTGTTTTGCGACACTTGGGACTATAAGGAGTGCGGAGGAGCCCCGCCGGGCACCCTGTCTGCACACTCAGGGCAGGAGACTGCTGTCAGCCCTGTCTGCAAGTCTCCAGGGCTTGCCAGACATTTTACTCCTGCTTTCTTCCATGAGCACACAGGCTGATGCCCATTTAGACAGCCTCACTGGGCTTGTCACTCTGAACAGTTTACCTCCTGTTTCCTCCAGGACTGTCGGCAGGTTCTCTAGGGAGAAAAAATGGCAAAAGTTTTGGGCTCACAGCCAGCAGGTGCTCTCCACATGTCTCTTCTCCGAGAGCTAAAACAAAAGCCAAGGCCACATCCCAGCTGCAGCCTGGGCTTGGCCTCGCTCTCCTGCTCCTGGTCAACAGTGACCACCCCAAGGGAAAACAGGAAGCTTTGAATTTGTGCAGGATCTGACTGAGTTGTTCACTCCTTAGAGAAAGTGCGGATTCTCTTGCCCAGTTAACTTGGGGACTAATGCTTTACCTTTCACATTTTCACCCCTTTGGATAAACAGTAGGTTTTTGCAAATCAAGGATGAGTAGGTTTTACTTCTTAGCTATAAGAAGAAAAAAGGTAAACTTAATACCCTATTTCCCAGAAGTGGCTTCTGGGAGAGAGGAATGCAACCTAAAAACAAGCCCACTCTGCATATATAGGACCTGGGGCCAGAGAATGAATGGAGACCTGCCTCCCACATGTCTTCAGGGCTGAAAGGTGTGCACCAAGACACCAAACTGCTTAACGAAATAAGTTGTCGCTTCCTACCTTGATACGTGTACATATATCTTCATAACCACCTAGAAGGTCAGTTTCGAATTTAGCATTCTTGGACTCCCGAAGGCTCTGCAGAGAAGCACAGCAGCCAAGGGAGTGCTTGCCCAGACCAGAGAAGAGGACATTGTAGGCCCTGGAAGTTGGTTCAGGGCTGTCTGGGATGGAAATTCTAGGAGTGTTGTCTAGAAGAGGGAGCTGAGGCTTGGGCATGCAGTGGGCACCTCACTTTGGCTCTGAGAAAGGGTGGCTGCCCATGGAGAGCATGGAGCTCAGGAGAAGGATACCTCTTGCCCACATTAAGGGCAGTACTGCCAGGAATAAAAAGTTTCCTTCCACGCCCTTCTTTTTCTTTGGAGACACAGTCTTCTCCAAGTCCTGGTCCTCATAAGTGTTCTGGACCACCAGGGAGGAAGCCAGCATGGAGGCAGTGGGCCTGAGTTCAATGTCTCATGACACACATCTACAAGAAAAACAGTGAACTACATTCTTATCAGCGGGTCAGATGTCTTATCATCTCCTTGGTTTCTCCCAACGGCTAATGACCAATGCATTTGGATTGGAGCCCCTACCCCAATGAAAAAATGGCCATTCCAGCTTCTGTGGGATTCAGCCAAATGCCTGGTGGAATGGAGCTGTGGGAAGGTTGTCAATCCCGTCTGGGCCTGCCAGACTAATTGTTCATCTTCAGACAGTTTCACTCCCTGGACAGGGGAGCACAGGCAGGAAATCCTGAGACACCACTGAGCTCCCCCTACTCAGCCCCTCACTCACCTGATTGACAGCTGCTGCCATCCTGCAAGGAAAACAGAGGGCTCCAGTTCTCCTCCGCCAGCCAACCCCCTTCCCACCTGGCACTAGACTTTCTGACTTTTCCTACATCATTCTACAGCCTCCTTAAGAGAGCGACCAGCATTCATCCTATGCCTTTGTTTTATGGACTGTTTTATGCCTGGAAAAAACCTGCTTATCATAAATCTCTCCTGTGGGATTTACAGAGGTGTCGTCTGCTCTATTTTGCTAGTTCTATTACACATTTATTTAACTTCATCCATTACTCTGCATGCACATTTTGTATTCTAAGTCTTAATTATACAAGACAGAAATACTGTTCGACAAACACAGCCTTAACTGTATCGATTAAGATTTTCTAATTTAAAAGGTAGGTTTCTCCCCCTTGGCAGTTCTCTAGCTTTTATAAGCATTGTCTCTATAATGTGCTGGGAATGGCTTGCGAGAGGGGCATGTTTGAGCCTGTGGGCTTCCAAGGGTGCACAATGGCTTCTTCAAGGAATAAACTGAACTTTATTATTGTGCCTTGTTCTACAAACTATCTTCTCTGCAAGGGAGGGACAAAAGTATATTCTTGCTTTTGTTTTCTTAATCACTAATGCCTAGTTTGGTCCCTGACTTCTGTATCTGTCTTTAACTTCATGGAATTGAGGAGAACTTTCAACTTCTCTCCTGCCATGGTGTGTGTGTGCGCGCACATGTAAAAAATACATAACTTGTAATTTACCATTTTAACCATTTTAAGTACACAATTCAATGGCAGTAAGTACATTCCCAATGTGTAACCATCACTGCTATTTCCAGAACTTTTCCTTACCCCAAAAAGAAATTCTGTATCCATCAAGTGATAACTCCCCATCTCCTAGCATTTTGACATTAGCTTATGCAGGGTTCTAATGCACTTTAGAACCAAGGAAACTGAGTTGAAATATTGGCACTGCCCTTGGTTATCTCTGGAACCTTGAACAATTTACCTGATCTCCATAAGCCTTGGTTTACTCACCTGCAAAACTGAGTTACTAAGAATTATAATTTCAGGCTCAGCGCTTGGCATGCATCACTCAGTGGTTAGGGCACCAGCCACATACACTGGGACTGGCAGGTTTGAACCTGGCCCAGGCCTACTAAAAAACAATGACAATACAACTGAAAAACAGCCGGGTGTTGTGGGGGGCACCTGTAGTCCCAGCTACTCAGGAGACTGAGGCAAGAAAATTGCTTAAGCCCAAGCGTTTGGGGTTGCTGGGAGCTGTGATGTCATGACACTCTACCCAGAGTGACATAGTAAGACTCTGTCTCAAAGAAAAAAAAATAAAAAAGAATTAGAATGATAGCCCTAAGATTGTTCTGTGCACATACTATCTCACACAAAAGGTAGTATTTGCAGAAAGACAAACATCATATGTTTGCACACATATATGGAAGCTAAAAAAATTGATCTCATGGGCTCGGCGCCTGTGGCTCAGTGGGCTAAGGCGCCAGCCACGTACACCTGAGTTGGTGGGTTCGAATCCAGCCTGGGCCCGCCAAACAACAATGACGGCTGCAACCAAAATATGGCCGGGCGTCGTGGCGGGCGCCTGTGGTCCCAGCTACTTGGGAGGCAGAGACGGGAGACTTGCTTGAGCCCAGGAGTTGGAGGTTGCTGTGAGCTGTAATGCCACAGCACTCTATCCAGGGTGACAGCTTGAGGCTCTGTCTCAAAAAATAAATAAATAAATAAATAGATCTCATGGATGGAGTAAATGGAAGGATGGCTACTAGAGGCTTCCCCTAGCCCCAGCCACTGGCTGTGGCTATGTTGTAGGTGTGACTATTCTAAGAGGGTGATATCAAAAGTAATAGCAGAGTCTGATAATAAACTTCCCCTTCCTTGGTGAGGCCTGAGGTCTTAAGGGGCTTTTAGACATGGCCAATATGTTACTCCTTGAGTATTGCTTTGATGGATTTCTATAGGATAGAGCATAGAGTTAAAAGTGCTAGGCACGGCCAGGGGCAGTGGCTCATGCCTGTATCCTAGCACTCTGGGAGGCTGAGGCCAGTGGATTGCTTGAGCTAACGAGTTTCAGACCATCCTGAGCAAAATTGAGACCCAGTCTCTACTAAAAATAGAAAATCTGAGGGAAGAGGATCGCTTGGGCCCAAGTTGGAGGTTGCTATGAGCTATGACGCCATGTCACTTTGCCCAAGGCAACAGCTTTAGACTCTGTCTCAAAAAAATAAATGAAATAAAATAAAATAAAATAGTGCTAGGCACTAGGGACAGAGTAATATGTACAAAAGCCAAGCATCACTGCTGGCCCTGGCTACTAAAAACAACATTCCCTAGACACAGCACACTGTCCCAGCCCTAACTCATATTTAGCAGTGACAAGAAAAAGGCAAGACAGAAGTGCAACAAACAGTATGTGTTAAGAGTTCAATCATGCAGTTAGAGATAAACTCTTTGTTTTGTAACCTTTACTCTTTCTTTCTTTTTTTTTTTTTTTTGAGACAGAGTCTCTCTTTGTCACCCTCAGTAGAGTGCCATAGCATCACACCTCACAGCAACCTCAAACTCTTGGGCTCAAGCGATTCTGTTGCCTTAGCCTCTCGAGTAGCTGAGACTACAGGTGCCCAACACATGCCTGGCTATTTTTAGAGACCAGATCTTGCTCTGGCTCAGGTTGGTCTTGAACCCATGAGCTCAGTCAATCCACTTGCCTCGACCTCCCAATGTTAGGGCTACAGGCATGAACTACCACACCCAGCCCTTTACCCCCTCTTTGAAACTTTCTGCTGTGCTGTATTTTCTCCTGCCTCAGATTTTAATAAAAACTTGTGAGGAATGTAGGGAAGGCCACACCCTTGTCTCTCCCTGCAGAGGGCTTGCTGGTGTTGGCCTTCCTGGACCGCTCAGTTCAATACAAGTGGACTGAGCAGGTGTTATTATTTTGCATCAAGTTGCACCAACAGATTCCCTCAGACATTTTCCCACAGACAAGCCAAAACACACATTTGGAGTTGCCTAAAGATGGACTGAATGTCACTAGGCAGCCACCCAGCCACTGCCACCTTTCTGGTTCTCAGGGCCCCAACAGACCCACCGTTAAGACTTTACTGAGTGTGGGAGGCTCACCTTAACTTCCTTCACAGGGTAGTTGGGGAGACTTAAAACTTTATTCATACTTTCATGTTGGTTTCTTAAAATCCCTTTGTCACTGTCTCTCAGTTGGAACAGAATGCTTTTTTCCTTGTCCTCCAGAAACTGATGAAGTTTGTCAACCTTACTGGTAATTTTCTGCCCTTCACTCTCTGTTTCTATAATGGAGAGAGGTGAGTGGTCACATGAGCACTTCCTTCCTTTCCACCACTGCCCACAGTGGCTGCCCTCTGGCTTCCTCTTCATTTCTGTCCCCATACATGTCCCCTGTATAAGAGTTAAAGGAAGAATAAAACAAAACACTCTTCAGGACTTTAACATGTATACCAAGCAAGGGGACTCCAAACTGAGTTTTTGCAACTCCAAGGTTATCTCCAGCTATCATACAGGATAACCTTAATAAACCTCTCAGAAAATTAATTTTAACTAATTGTGATTTTAAAAAATCAACATATTTCTGGGTGGTACCTGTGGCTCAGTGGGTAGGGCACCGGCCCCATATACCGAGGGTGGTAGGTTCAAACCCAGTGCTGGCCAAACTGCAACAAAAAAATAGCTGGGCGTTGTGGCGGGTGCCTGTAGTCCCAGCTACTCGGGAGGCTGAGGCAAGAGAATCGCCTAAGCCCAGGAGTTGGAGGTTGCTGTGAGCTGTGTGACACCACGGCACTCTACCGAGGGCAATAAAGTGAGACTCTGTCTCTACAAAAAACAAAAAAAACTACATTTTTTTTTTGAGACAGAACCTCAAGCTGTCACCCTGGGTAGAGTGCTGTGGCATTACAGCTCACAGCAACCTCCAATTCCTGGGCTCAAGTGAGTCTCCTGCCTCCGCC
>CAUYRH010159286.1:0-14165 GCA_963574655.1 Perodicticus potto | reverse complement strand
CATAAAGTATTTCCTTCAGTTTTTCACACCCGTTGATATATTTCATGTTAACTTTTAAGCAAAGTTCTCATAGGTCCATTTCTTAAAATTTTCTCCTTCAGTGAAAAGTAAAGTCTTGTCAATTTCAATTTTATTTAACAAGAGCAATAAGATAATTAACTCTAAGTCAAATACACATATTTTAGCAATGTCTTTCATTTCACATAGTGACTATTTCACCTTTTGGGTCTCATTTTCCTAATGTGTTATATGCAGAAGACCCTAGTAATAGGTTCTTTGACATCACATTTAAGTATACACAACTCTCATTATTAAATCTTTAAGTATTTTATAAGCATTATCTACAATTCTTTTCTGGCAGTAGAGATACAATGTATATAATCTAAGATCAAGATTCTCCGGACCAGAGGAAGGGAAGATAACCAATATGAAAATGAGAGATATGGGCCCAGATGTGAGGCTGGGTTCCGAGCTGTAGGGGCAGGCAGCACTTCCCTGCCAAGTGTAAAATGGTTGCAGTAAACAAGCACTGATAGCAGATCCTAAAAATCAGGAGTAGTCCGATTTGTTGAAGTATATAAGTAGTCATATCTGGGATAATTAATATTTAACATCAAGTAGAATGCAGTTGGTTCTATTCTGATTCATTCATAATTCACCAAATACTTACAACAGGCATACTTTGGAGATCCTGTTTAGTTCCAGACCACTGCAATAAAGTGAAATTGCAATAAAGCAAGTCGCACCATCACTTGGTTTCCCAGTGAGTATAAAAAAAAAGCCAAGTTCATACTACACTGTAGTCTATTAAGTATGCAATATATTATGTCCAAAAAATGTACATACCTTAATTTAAAATACTTCATTGCTAAAAAATGCTAATGATCCCCTGAGCCTTCAGCAAATCTTAATCTTTTTACCGGTGGAGAGAATTGCCTCAATGCAGATGGCTGCCAACTCATCAGTGTGCTGGTTGCTGAAGGCTGGGATAGCTGTAGGAATTTCTTATAAATAAGACAACAATGAAATATGTCACATCCATTGACTCTTCCTTTCATGAAAGATTTCTCTGCAGCATGTGATGCTGTTTGATAGCATTTTACCCACAGCAGATCTTCTTTCAAAATTGGAGTCAAGCCTCTCAAACCCTGCTACTGTTTGGTCAATGAAGTGTATTTTATAGTCTAAATCCACTGTTGTTATTTCACCAATGTTCAGAGTGTCTTCACCAGGAGTAGATTCCATCTCATGAAACCTCTTTCTTTGTCCATAAGAAGCAACTCTCATCCATTCAAGTTTTGTTACAGGATTGCAGCTATTCAATCCTACCTTCAGGATCCACTTCTAATTCTAGTTCTCTTGCTATTTCTACCATATCTGCAGTTACTTCCCCCACTGAGGTCTTGAAACCCTCAAAGTAATTAATGAAAGCTAGAATCTATTTCTTTCAAACTCCTGTTAATACTGCTTTTTTGACGTCCTTCCCCTGAATCCTGAATATTCTTAGCAGCATCAGCATGGCAAGTCCTTTTCAAAAGGACTACAAGTTACTTTGCCCCGATATATCAAAGGAATCACTATGTAAAGGCAGTTGTCGCCTTACAAAGTGTAGTTATTTTTGTTTTCTAAAGACAAGTCAAGTGTAATATTAGAAGGGAGGGGGAAAGAATAGAATAAAGAATTTGATCTAGAACTGAATATGAACAATTGAGATAATTCACTACTTTCAGACAGGCCAAATTTCTTAAATAATATGACTTGAAAGTCAAAACTATTCCTTGTTCCATGGGCTACAGAATGGATGTTGTGTTAGAAGGCATGAAAACAATAATCATCTCCTTTACATCTCCATCAGAGCTTTTGAGTTACCAGGTACCCTGTCAATGAGTAGTAATATTTTGAAAGGAATCATTTTTTTTTCTGAGCAGTAAGTCTCAATAGTGGGCTTACAATATTCAGTACCATGCTGTAAAGCAAATTCCACCTAGGCTTTTTTGTTCCATTTATAGAGCATAGCACAGTATATTTTTCATAATTCTTAAAGGCCCCAGGATTTCTGGAATGGTCAATAAACACTGGCTTCAACTTCAAGTCACCAGCTGCATTAGCCCATAATAAAATAGTCAACATGTTTTCCAAAGCTTTGAAGCCAGCAGTGACTTGACTTTTCATATCTAATAAAGTCCTAGATGATATCTTCTTCCAGTAGAAGCCTTTTTCATCTACGCTGTTGATGAAACAACTATACTACGTTGTTTAGTATAGCCACCTTCATCAATTATCTCAGCTACATCTTCATTATAACTTGCATCAGCTACTTCACCTTGCACTTTTATGTAATGGAGATAGCTTCTTTTCTTAAACCAAATGAACAAGCCTCTACTACCTTCTAACTGTTTTTCTGCAGCTCTCTTACTTCTCTCAGCCATCACAGAATGGAAGAAAGTTAGGGCCTTGCTTTGGATTAGGCTTTTGCTTACGGCATTGTTATACAGTTGGTTTGATCTTCTAACCAGCCCGCTAAAACTTTCTCCATATCGGCAATAAGGTTGCTTCACTTTCTTATCATCCATGTGTTCACTAGAGCAGCAATTTTAATTTCCTTTAAGAACTTTTCCTTTAAATTCACAACCTGGCTAACTTCTTGGTGTCAGAGGCCCAGCTTTCAGCTAGTCTCAGCTTCTGGCATCCCTTCTTCACTAAGTTTAGTCATTTCTAGCTTTGATTTAAAGTGAGAGACATGTGACTCTTCCTTTTGCCTGAATACATAGAGTCCATTTATTGACCTTATTTCAAACTTGTTGTGTCTCAGGTAATAGAGAGACACCACCACCACCACCCCCAAACGAAAAGGGAGAGAGGAAGGGGAATGACTGAGGGAGCAGTCAGAACACACACAACATTGATCGATTAAGTTCACTACCCTATAGGGATATGGTTTGTGTTGCCCCACATAATCACATTAGTAATATCAAAGATCACTGATCACAGATAACCATAATGTATATAATAACTTCAAAGTTCGAAATATTTTGAGAATTACCAAAATGTAATTCAGAGACACAAAGTAAGCACATGCTGTTGGAAAACTGGCACCCATAGACTTGCTAGATGGTAAATTATCACAAACCTTCAATTTGTGAAAAATGCAATGTCTACAAAGCATAATAAACTGAAGTGCAATAAAACAAAATATGACTGTATCTACTATTAACTAAGGAGGTTTAAACAAAGGGGGTTTTCCCTTTGAGAGTTCATAAACAAGACACAATGCAAAACTGGGCTCAGTTATAACACAATCTCTACCAGTCAACCAATGACACAATAATGCTCCATAACAGTGTTATACAACAATAAACAATTGTTTTCAAGCTCACAAGTTTGCAGGATGGTGCTACTCCATCTCTATCTACCTTCTGGGATCAGCAAGCTAAACCAAGCAGTTCTTCACATAGCAATGTTAGAAGCAATAAAGGAAAGTGCAATGCCTCAAAGGCATTTTTCTACCAAACCAATACTCTATGACTCCTATCCCTGTTCCACTGACCAAAGCGAGTCACTGGACCAAAACCAATAGCAATGTGGCAGGGAAGTCACTCCACTCTGTAGCAGGAAGGGCTTTAATGTCACATAGAAAAGGCTTAGATTCAGGGAATACTTAAGAATTGGAATCAAAGCGCAATCTACTACATAATGAATAAACGTTATGAAAAGGGTAGGGCACAAGATGTCCAGCAAGTGCAGGGCCAAGCTACACTAAACTTCCCAGCCTCCCTCACAGACATGGCCAGAGTTCTGGTTAATAAAATGAGGGCAGACTGATGTTCTATTAATACAATTCTGGGCATGGACCTTTAAAATCTTCCACTCAACTTTCCACCATTTATCTCCTCTTATCTGTCAGTACCTTGGCTGTCATATTGAAGATGAGAGGGCCTCTATTTTCCAAGCTTTCTGAATGACAGTGTATACTAGCAAAGCTCTTCTACTCCATCAGGAACATCTGTTTGGTGCATCATGCAAGCAAGAAATGAGTCACTAAATATTGAGGGGTTAATCTGTTAGAACAGTTAAATTATTTTAACTAATAAATGATACTAGTCAAGTTATTTAATTCAGGATTGGGAGGTTAAAGAAGCCAACATGAAACAAACCCAGATTAAAAACTGAGACATAGGCTTGGTACCCTTAGCACAGTGGTTACAGCACCAGCCACATGCATTGAGGGTGGCAGGTTGAACCCAGCCCAAGCCAGCTAAACAACAATGACAACTGCTACAACAACAACAACAACAACAACAACAACAACAACACAGCTAGCTTTGTGGCAGGCGCCTGTAATCCCAGCTACTTTGGAGGCTGAGGCAAGAGAATCAATTAAGCCCAAGAGTTTGAGGTTGCTGTGAGCTGTGATGCCATAGCAATGTAATGAGACTGTGTATCAAACAAACAAACAAAGAAACAAACAAAAAAACAACCAAAAGCAAAAACCTGAGACATAAGGACAAATAATAGTTTTCAAGGTGAAAATCAAGCAAAGTAAAGATTATTCTAGACAAAATGAAGAGTCTATGCAAAGGCTCAGAGATGTGGCAACTTTTAGAAACTTCTAAGAAGTTCAACATGGTTAGAAGTAGACATGTGTTTGTACACGTACACATATATGTTTGGTGTTGAATAGGAAGTTAAGGCTGAGAAGGAGAAATAACAAGGGTCCAGAAATATTGTACCCAAAGGAAATACAGGAAATGGGGGCCAAACCTGAAAAGGTGAAGATCAAAAATGTGGATTTCATCTTCAAAACCAAGTAGACAGAGGAGGCAGAGAGGATCCCATGTGCACTTTAGAAAGCTTCTAAATTAACCTACAAGTAGAATAGTGAATCCTAATAGTATAAGACCCCTGGAGAGGGGACTGGCAGGCTGATTCCACCCAGTCATATACACTATTCTCCCTCTCAGTAAAGCCTGCTGATGTCCAGGTCATGGCTCCAGATCGAAAGGAGAATTGAAGTACTGGGCAAGAGGACAGGGAAGAACAGTAAAATATCCATGTAAATGGCAAAGAGTGAATCTTTTAGACTTTGCAAACCATGTGGTCTCTGCTACAACTATTCAACTCTCTCAAGAGCAGCTACAGACGATAGAGAAACAAATGGGCATAACCACATCCCCAAAAAACCTTTATTTACAAAAACAGGCAGGAAAACTATTATAAAATGAGTAAAATTTGATGGGACCTCACCTAATGTGCATAATGGAATGGTACATTTCAAAACTTTTAAGAAAAGGGTATAATTGTCTTTCCACAACAATTAAGTAAGCAAAGTGATGGATGTGTTAATCAGTTCGATGTCAGCATTTCACATTGTATATCAAATCAGTACACTGAAGCCCATAAATGCATCAATGTACACAGTTATGATTTAATAAAGAAAAAATATTAGAAAAATAAAAAATAAATAAACAAATCAGGTAGGCTATATTTTGCCAGTCTAGGCCCTATTGTATAGAGGGGCCATATTCCTGAGTCACAATTCAGTTGAGCATGTTTGGGACTTAGGCCAAAAGAAATTGTAGGATCCACCCACTGTATACCAATCACTGCTAATGGCTCCAGTACTGGGGTCAAGATTGCTGACCTCAGTCATATCTGTGAATTTCATATGAGATAAACACCCAGGACTCCAGTTAGAGGAGCCATTGTAAAATCACCATGGTCAGGTGTGTGATCCAATATAGAATCAACACAATGGTCCCTACAACCAGTCCCTGACCAGTCCAATAAGTACACCAATTAACAGATAAATTTGCTCACGCCTACCTTGACTGGGAAAATTTTAATAATTTTATGAATAGTCACCTTTTTAAAGCTCATATTTGTTAGTCATCATGTTCTCATTTTCAATTAGGCATATCTCACTAAACTTATGAAACATACTAAAATAATAATAAAAATTAAAACCCTACAGTAGGTTGTTAACTATGGAGAAATTACTTTTCAGTTTTAAACTTTAGAAATGCTTCTTTCATAAAAATGATTGTTTTCCTACCACTCAAAGAGGATTTCCAAAAATAAAAACTTACATCTATAAAAACCCATTTTAATATCATCATAACATTGCTCATTGAGTTTATAGCAAGAAAATATAGATTTCTTAGAAGTACGAGTTGATGACTTTTTAAACGTCAGTGATCACAAACAATATGCTTGGAATGTCAACACAGAAATAAAAGTTTGTTCTCTGAGACTGAGTGCAAGAACAAGCTATTTATTTTTAAAATCTATGCTCCTTTACATTCAAAAGGTACCAGTCATGTAATTGTTCAGCTAAACAAATAAGACAATTTGTTTGTAACATGTATTAGAATGAATTGTTTATGATTTCACTCACTAATTATTTAGTATAGAGTATTCATCATGTGCCAAATGCTGTAAACCATACTTAAAAATATATTTCTGAAATAATAGTTCATGCAGGAAACCCTTCTCATCCCTTTGCCAGGAAAAAATGGGAATGCTAACTTTGTTATCTAAAACTAAGGCTTAGATTTCTTCAAGATAATTTTCAGAGCTTAAGCACATAATGACCTAAATTACTCAGAAGGAAGGCGGCATACTTTTGATATTTTTTTCCTGTAAAAAACTAAAAGTAGTCCACAGTTTTACATTACAATGTGCTCAGTCAAATCATAAGAAAGTTAGGTTAAACTCAACTCCAACAGCCTACCTCCATTCCTCTGCCTACAACTAAATCCACTTATCTAGTTTTCTTTCCATTTGGAAACAGATTAGTGAAGGTCATTAGCAATTAGGACCAGATAGCTCAAGTATACTGTAAGGAAATACTAGGCATTCTCCCGTTGACTTGATTATCAGTTTACCAGCACACATTGGTTGAAGCTCTCCAAGTAGTACTGCACATTCTTTTTCCATCTACTAGAAGTATAAAGCTCTATGGTAGGCAGGCATGACCCTAACAAGTAACTCTCCATGCTCCGACTTGCGAACAAGTAAACTTAGTGACCAAAGAATAAGCACATGTGATTTTCCCAAGTGCAAAAAATACTAGTAGGATAATTATGTTTACTTCTAATGGTAGGTTCCCAACAGTTAAATAAATAATTTAAGATCAGAAGTTTCTCTAAAGTTAAGATCTACATTAATTGGGAATGTGAATTAGTGAATTTGAGCACATAATATGCTCAATTAGACGTGCACATTTGGGTATACATGCGCCTAAACATGTGCTGATAATGATAAAGAAAATAAGAAAAGGCTTTGTTTAACTCAAGAGTCAGTAAACTTTTTCTGCAAAGAGCTAGACAGGAAATATTTTAGGCTCTGTGTACCATAAGTTTTCTGTGGCATCAATGCAACTTAGCTATTGTTAAGCAAATAGGGCTGTAGACAGTACATAAAAGAATGAACATGGGTGTGCTCCAATAAAACTGTATTTATGGATACTAAAAATTTTAATTTCATATTATTCATCTTCTGATTTTTTTGAACCATTTAAAAATAAAGAAACCATTCTTAGCTTACAAGCTGTACCGTAACAGTCGGAAAGCCAGATTTGGCCCATAGGCCATAGCTTGCCAACCCCTGGTTAAATCTATTCATAATTTTCATTTCTTGCTATGATTAGCTTTCATGTCTCAAAATCATTTGATGGTAAGAGTGGCAGATTTCAGGACTGTATGTTTCAACAAACTCAAAGAAACAGCCTCAATTTTTCTTATTGCACCAAGACTGAAGTCAATGGTTTCAAATCCATTCCTTAAAGATACATTTCTAGCTCACCGGTAATGTATATTCCCTCACAGCTAAACTTCCCCAGTAAAGCCCAAGTGGAATAATAAAGTAATAAAGTTGAACAGTGCTCATGTGCGTAAAGGGAGAAAATGAACAGCTGGAAGGGCCATAAACAGAAAGTGAGAATTTCCAGGTCATGCATTGCAAGTACAAGTAAGTTTCATTGCAGCTGACAGTCTGCACCAAATTCTGATAGTAAGAAGGTGAAATTCACTTGCCCCAGAGAATGAGAGGGGTGGGGGAAGAGAGAGAGAGAAGCTGAAAATGGTACAAAGTCTGAACCAGTGCCTTCTTCCCCCAACTGCCAGAGACTAGAAGACTTTCACAGCTGCAAACTACCAACCCTTGGGAAAGTAGAGTTAAATATTACTAAAACAGGAATCTAGTTCTGTTATGAAACTGTTCATCATTTCACCTCCTGACAGCCACAAAAATCAGCAGAACTCAGAAAGGACTCAGAAGATGAGCATGTAGCATTTTTAATAAAATTCAAATCCAGTCTTTGGGGGGGTTTTCATTGCTAGCCTCCAGAGCTCACGATTATCAGCAATATTAATGCAATTATTCAGTAAAAATAGTAGATATGGGAAAACTCTGACCTTTTACATTTCTTTTTTTAACTTTCCCTTTTCCCTGAGAAATATTTAATTCTGAATAAGGTAGAGGTAAAGAACAGAAGTTTAGTAATATCTAAATAGATTTTACATAAAAATGTAAGAAAACTATAAAGATGTATTTTTTTGTTTTTCCTCAAATATAAGATGCTAGTAATGAAATTAGCACACTTTATTATGACAGATAGTAATCACTTCTATATGCCACAAAATAAGCTATGTAACTATAAGAAAATGCAAAATAAAGCATACCCCAAATTTATCTATTACTATAAGCAATAATCTTTATATCAACAATTGGTACTCAATCATCACCTCAAAGTCTGCTATCTGCTTAAAGGAAAAAAAAATTGAAGTCAAGCATTCAATCCATGGATACATTGCTCAGTTTAATAACACCCCTATGAGTTTTGGGTTTCAAATCACCTGCCTCAGGCACAGGGGGCATAATCATATGTTTTTCTACTGGACTGCATTCTTCTATAAACATTTGGAAAAGTGTATCTGCTTTATGAATGAAATAGTCAATACAAAGAGCAGTAACAATAAAAATATATGCTTGTTTTTATACTATTACTAGTTTATAAAGCAATCATCTGTAATGCTCTCATCTACAAGGATGGAAAATGATATAGAACTGTTACCAAGGAAACAGTGAAGTAAAACTGCATGTAAACTATCAACCAGTTTAATAAGCAGAAAATTAGAAGAACAGGAAAAAACATCTCCAGATAGAACCATGACACAGTGTGCCACCCACGATGGATGCAATCGAGGGTCATAACTGAAATAGATGATATAAAGGGTCCCAACTATGGTGCCAGCTATTCCAATACTTGGCAGCAATTTTTTTTTTTTGCAGTTTTTGACTTGGGTTGGGTTTGAACTGCCACCTCTGGCATATGGGGCTGGCGCCTTACTCCTTTGAGCCACAGGCACTACCCCTGGCAGCATTTTTTAAAAAATGATGATCATATGAGAGTACTGGGTTCTAGAGGGACAATTTGAAGTCTGATTTTTCACATGATCACAGGACATAGATTCTGGGAACAACTGGCTAAATGTAAGTACTTTGAAAAGTCAAAAAAATGCAATTTATTAATTCCAGTGTGGATTCATATTCTCTTGGAATTCTCTCTAATTACCACCATCTTTACTCACAGATAGGACACTTAGCAAATATCAGTTACAGTAAATACTTTCTAAATTACCATTTGGAAACTCAAGTTTGTAAAACCAAAGGCAAAGCAAAGACCTGGGGTAACTGCGTGTCCTTGCCTCTAAACCAAGAGAATTTTAAGCACTCAAGTAACGACGCTGATCAAAGCTAAATCCTTTAGGAAGATTATCCATTCTGAAATCAGGGAAATCCTGCAGTGTAAGCACTTTTATACTTCACCTTTGAGAAAAGAACTTGATTTCTGTAACAGTGTTTAAAACACATGCACAAGACTTTCTCCCTTCAAGGGCAAAAACAAACAGCTACAAACACATGTTTGCCTTCTGATGACCAACTAAAAGAACCCGGGGACCATCTTTGTGCTCACACTCAGGAAAAAGAAGAATTTCTTTGGATAGAAGATTTCTTAATCGACACTTCAGCTCAGAATATGTGCACCTTCTCTCTTTAGAATAAACACTCTATTGGATCACATTAAGGATAGAAAGTGAAAATCACACTCATTTACTAAATTTTAAACTCTGTTTAAAATAAGATACAAATCCCCCCACATCCTAGCTTGGGGTGTGAATATCACGTAGGCATCCCAGAATTTGGTGAAATGAGTCTAAAGCATCTTTTCACTGACACATAGCACTGTTATCTCCAAAGCTCCAAAGTTTAAGGACTAAATTGAGGCTCTAAATATTTTGTTAATCCTTTTGGCTTTAACATTTGAGGCCGCTGAAACTATCTTGGTTACTTTAAGCTATGCTATTGGTCGAAGTTCTCTTTCCCTTTAGCAATGTCTCTATCCATCACACAGAGGGCACCATGCAACCTCTAAAGTCATCCACAGCTGTTTCTCAACCATGGTTCATTATTTGACAGCTGTTTATAAACTAGCCATCGGCAGAAGCATGCAGGAAGTTAATAAAACAGTGGCGTCAAGTCATGGCCCTCTATGAGAACAGTATGAAAGCAAACATTCTGCCACACTGCAATTATCTACTACTTAACATATCAGTCTTCTGACCTGCAGGGCAACACCTCTTTGTATTCTGCTCTAAAACAGAGGTATTTACTCATTGACTGTATATTTCTGGTTTGCACAGACTAGTTCTAAGTTACACCGGTCCCTTTCCCTGGGGAAGTCTGCTCGTGACATGAAGAATAGCCCATGTGAGCAGTGAGGGGAAGTGGAGATGGGCAGGAAGAATAAACAAAGACCTGTGGATGTTGGAGAGGATGACAACATCCAAACGGACCATTTCTGAAGTGGCCCAAACGTTTAGCAAAGCAAAGTCGACATACATTTCTGCTTCAGGCTACTCATCCTTGCCTGATGCAATCAACACATCTTACTCTGACACTAAGGACTGAAAGAAAACCTAGAATTATCCTCTCCGTACTGCAATTGAGTCTTTCAGCTGCATCCTGGAAAAATCCAACTGTCTACTTCATAGGTCCATAACTCCAGGGGCAGAAGGTTGGGCATGGTTTTCTAAAACCTCTCCTCTCTGGCTCTTCCTAGTTAATACCACACTGCAAAAGGCACAGACCTTACTTCCTGGGTTCAAAGAAGACTTTGGAAGCTTAAGCAGGGCAGAAGAATTGGCAATGCTCTGACCAGGTAACACCTAGGTGGTCCAAAAGTAGAAATATGCCTCCTCTATCAGCACTGCCCAAGAAGTCTGCCTGAACTGACGATTTTTAGTTTTAACGACATAGCTACTTGGAAGCAAATGTCTAAATCTTTCAAGGCTTAAGAATGTATATAGTTACCCTAAGCATGCTTCCTTTTTAATCTCCATGACTTCACCAACTAGGTCACAGCTGAGAACACCTGGGTCAACCCAGAAGCTGACTTGCCAGGGATGTAGAGGTCTAATTTGGGAGGGGGGGAAGGAAACACTTTTGCTGCTGCTGCTTGGAAGACATGCACCCAAGTTCTAAGCACTTTTGGCTTTCCCTAGCAGTAACAATTACAATCATCCTATCTTAGTCCTGAATTATACACTTGACCCCAAGCACCACCGGAGCTTTTCCTTAGGGAAAACAAACTGTCATGAATATTGGTGCATTCGTGAGGGTGTGTATACTCCTTCTGTGTGGTCTACACCCATGGATACATAAGCCCCACAAGACAGTGAGAAATAAAGTTGAACGAGGCAGCCGCCGGCCACCTTGCTCCCATCTTAAGCACCACTCTCTCTCCAGCTTTTGCTTTTCCCCAACCTCCCACAAAATAAGGTACCAAGTTGCCCACGGCAGCAGCCCTGGGTGCCATTAGAACCCGAGCAGCCCCTACCTTGAGAGCTTTGCAATCTTCACAAAGCTGAAGACATCCATGCAGGCAGCGGGGGACCCTGAGAGCGGCAATTCTGTCGCCCCTTCTCACGCCAGCAACTGCAGCCCCATGGCCAGGACCTCAGCGCGCCTGGGGCTCGAGTGGCAGTGACAGCGGGTGGCGGCAGCAGTAGAGCCTGCACCTGGAGGTGGCGGCTGCTACCCCCCTCCGGCCGAGAGCTGCGTGTGCATCCCTGGGCAGGACCATTGATGGGCACCCTCGGCAGCCAAACTCAGTGGAAAGGGAGACAGGCAGGGCTTAAGCAGTAGGAGCGGGAGGGCAGCCTGGGGTCTTGCACCCCACCCGTGCACTCTGGACCCAGGGCAGCTGGGCGCCCACGGGAAGCAAGGCCTGGGCCACGGTTGCTGCTCCGGCTCCGACCCTCCGGCCCCTGTGCCCCGCGCACGGAGCGCAGACAGAGTAGGAAGGCGGCGGGCACACGCGCACGCACCCCTTGCAGCACTGCAGCTGCCTCCCAGCCTCCTTCCCCAAGCTGAGTCCCTGCTCCTCTCCCCACCCCCACCCGCCCGGGGGGGAGCGGGGAGGGGGGGGGAGGCACTTTCCTGTCACCCGTTGCTTGTGCCTCCAGATCGGAAAGATCGGGTCTAACAGCCTACTGCACCCTGGAAGACCATGAACGCTACCCCGCCCTCCTCAAATCCAAGGAGAGCCCAGCCACTGCAGGTTGCCCAAAGCCCGGGTTGGTTCTGTAAACAAAACTAGGATAGGGAAGGAGCAGGGATGACTGAGACTGGCTTGTTTAGGGGAAGGGAAGGGAGATGCCCAGCGCAGCGGGCTCATTTGGAGTGCGCAGAGTTGCCCCTGCTTCTCCACACCACTGGGGTGAAACGTGACCGGCTGGCTGGGAAGGTGTGTCTCTGGACAGAAGCACCTAGGGAAGGATGGGGGGAGGGAGGATGGGGGACCGCACAGCCGCTCCTTCCCAGAGGGGAATGGAGCGGAGGGTCCCAGGAGCCAGAGGCGCCGAGGCGAATTTGAACCCGGCTGGGAAGCCAAGGGAAGAGAGAGGATGAGAATGGGGACTGGCAGGCAGAGAGAGCTGCTTTAGCAACTGAGCAGCAGTGAAGAAGGGAAAGAAAAAAATAAAAACAAATCCTTGCCAGAGAAACAAAAACACAGAAACATAAACGCTCACCTTAGGCAGAGTAAACTCCAAGTTGCAGCCATTTAGAACTCCTAGTCTTCTCTTTTACATAATTACCTTGGATAATCACCCTCGTTCATTAACTCAGTTCTATCTCCCGGGAGGCTCAGGCTTCTTTGGGCCCCCTTTTCTTCTTTCTCCTGGAGTCTCAAGGCCTCGTCTCCAAAACCCTATAAAAATCCCACCCCCACCCCCCACTCTGTGAAGGTCAGCTGGCCACACAAAGTGTGTGCTCTCTCACCCGGCAGCGTTCACCTGGTAGCAGGGCCACGGCAAACAACAGACATCACCCCCGAAATGTTGGAGGATCTAGCCAGTGCTCCAGGCTAGCTCTACCTTCGAGGGGACCAAGGAAAAGGAAATAGGTTTAAAGTTCCCACACTTCTCCCCTATCCTGATCTGTTATTATATTTAAAGTGTTCAGTATTCATGCCTAGTACTAACATGTTCTTAAACACACACACGCACACACACACATTTCTTTCAAAAACTAAACATAAAGTAAGTGGCAATCTGCAAAATCTAAATAATTTAAAACTCAAGCATAAAATTACATTTTTTGAATAAATAGAATCAATTTTCTTTTAGCTTCTAGAGACAGAGTAGTTTAATTAAACAAACATGGCTACTACCCATGGACCAGGGGAGGCAAGAGGGACGTTGGTTTTCAACCCTCTATTATTTGTGTGAAATAATTGTAGTTTGGGTGTGCATTGCGCTTTATGATTTTTAAGGCATTTTTGCATTTGAGTCTCATAGCAACCCTGTCATATAAGGCAACATGTTTAAAAAAGAGAAATCTTTTCATTTTGTGCCATAATCTATTCTCAATGTACCAGACAAAGGGATTTTTTTTTTTTTAACATTGAGTCAGATAAGGTTACTTGTCTGATCCAAACTCTGCAGAAAGTCTCCATTCTCTTTCAAGCTAGAGTCCCATTCCTACCATGACCAAGGCGGCCTGACCTAATCTATTCCTGTGTCGCGGGGGGGGGCCGCGGGGGGGGGGGGCGGGCCCCCCGGCGGCGCGGGGGGCCGGGGGGGGGGGGCCCGCGCGGCGGG
>CAUYRH010159283.1:0-23219 GCA_963574655.1 Perodicticus potto | reverse complement strand
AAAAAATGGCCGGGCGTTGTGGCGGGCACCTGTAGTCCCAGCTACTTGGGAGGCAGAGGCAGGAGACTCGCTTGAGCCCAGGAGTTGGAGGTTGCTGTGAGCTGTGATGCCACAGCACTCTATCCAGGGTGACAGCTTGAGGCTGTCTCAAAAAAATAAATAAATAAAAATGTAGAACTCCCAATGTGAGAATAAGCTTATCAGAAAGAATGCTACCTCTTAAGTCTTCGACAGATTAAAAAGATCAAAAAGTTAGTAAGAACTATCACTATTAATAAAGACTAAGTCCTATAATCAGTAATAATTATTAGTAAGAAAAAATAGCTCAAATAATCTGAATGATTAAATGTAATGACTAGGCATATGTGAAACTCATAACACATTACAAATAGAAAAAGTTATTTTAAGTTTTCACAGAATATTTACCAAAATGGATTATGCTTTAAGTGAAAAAGAAATCATCAATAAATTTTAAAAGTATTTTGGGAGGTGCCTGTGGCTCAGTGAGTAGGGCGCCAGCCCCATATACCGAGGGTGGCGGGTTCAAACTCGGCCCCAGCTAAACTGCAACAACAACTACAAAAATTTTAAAAGACCATATTTACTGACAAAAACTACAGAAAATATGGAAGTGAACAGAAGTATCCTAAACATCTCTTGAGTTACAGAGGAAATAAAACTAGAACTACTATTTGGATAGTATTGAGCATCATTTAAATTAAGAGTATAGCCAAAGCTGCACTCAGAGGCAAAATAAGAGCATTCAATGCTTTTATTACTAAAAGAGAAAAAGGAACTAAGATTCACTAAACTATAAAAATATAACCAAAAAGAAAAAGAAAAAAACAAGTGAGTAAAATAAAGAGAAAAGCAGGAATTGGGGATTCAGAAAGCCAAAAAACAAACAGAATAACTAAATCTCAAAAATGGGTTGGGCAAGGTAGCTCATGTTTCTAATCCTCACTTTGGTAACCAAGGCAGGAGTAGTGCCTGAGCCCAAGTGTTTGAGGTTATAGCGAGCTATCACCGCACCACTGCACTCCAGCTAAAGTAAACAAATAAATCTCAAAACTGGTTAGTTAAAACCACTAAGTAAACATCCAGCAAATCTAGAAAAATAATAAACTCACTAATAAAAGATGGAAATGAATACCACAGATCTTAATGATGAAAAATTAATATTATACTCATCTATGATAAATTTGAAAATCTAAAAGAAATCTGATCTAAGAAAATACAAATTATCAAAAGTAACTTTTGAATAGGATTCCTGAATAGATTACAGAAGTAACCAGATATTACCGTATGGCCTATCCTCATTAAATTAAATGTGTATAAGATTCTCCTCTAACCCTTTGATAAATTCTGTATACATGACGACTAATATGACTGGGGTTTTGGTTCTTCACAATATATAACTTTGGTTACGAGCAAATGTACTATTATGTACCCTTATCAATAGTTACAAGAAAAATTGTATTATCACCTAAATAAATGGTACAAAAACATCTGATAAAATTCAGAAGCCTTTTCTACTTTTTGTAAAGCAGCAACGGAATAAAATAATAAAGAATCTCTCTCTAAAACCAACAGTTGCCATCATTGTAAGAACACCAGAGGCATTTCAAGACAATGATCACTTCTTATTTGAGTCTTGGAGTTTCAGGCCAATGTAATAAAAACCTAAAATAGAAATAAATATTGTACTATTATTAAAAGGGAGGCTGAAGTTACAATTATTTTCAGATAAAACCATGAACCTGAAAAACAAAAGTAAATGGACTTCTTTTTAACTTTGAGACAGTCTCACTCTGTTGCCCAGGCTAGAGTGCCACAGCATCAGCTTAGATCACAGACCAAACTCAAACTCCTGGGTTCAAGCAATCCTCCTGCCTCAGCCTCCCAAGTACCTCGGGCTACAGGTGCCCACTACAGTGCCCAGATAATTGTTCTATTTTTAGCAGAGTCTCGCTCTTGCTCAGGCTGGTCTTTTTTTTTTTTTTTATTGTCTTTATTATTAAATCATAGCTGTGCACAATAGTGCAATCAAGGGGTACAATGTGCTGGTTTCATATACAATCTGAACTATTTTCATCAAACTGATTAACATAGCCTTCCTGGCATTTTCTCAGTTATATGAAGACATTTGTATTCTGCATTTAGTAAGGTTTGCCTGTACCCTCAGGCTGGTCTTGAACTCCTGAGCTCAAGCAGTCCTCCCACCCCAGCCTCCCAGAATGCTAGGATTACAAGCATAAGCCACCATGCTTGGCCTAAAAATCATTTTTAAAAGAAAGTTTAGAATTAAGGGAAACATTTCAGATTTAAAGTCAATAAAATAGACAGGAAAGTATTCAGAATACGATTTCAATTCTATCAAAATTAACTATATACACACATAAAGAAGAAAAAGTACTAGCAAGAAAAGTATCAAAATATCATCAGTAGTAGTTATCTACTGGTAATGAAATAGAAGGGTATTTTTTTTTTTTTATTGAGACTGAGTCTCACTTTGTCATCCTCTACTGAGTGCCATGGTGTCACAGCTCACAGCAACCTCAAACTCTTGGGCTCAAGCAATTCTCTTGCCTTAGTCTCCTTAATAGCTGGTACCCGCCACAATCCCTGGCTATTTGTTCTGTTTATTGTTCTGTTTGTTTGTGGCGGGTTGTGGCTGGCCGGGTTCGACCCTACCAGCCCTGGAACACATAGCCAGCGCCCTAACCACTGAACTATGGAAGCATTTCTTCTAGAGAAATAATCCAGGAAAGTATTTCTTTAAAATTTTATTCTTTTCAAATTTTAACCAGGAGGGCAAAAAGATTTGGGAAAAATTTAAAATAGAAATTTTTTTTTTTTTTTTTAGAGACAGAGTATCACTTTATCCCCCTCAGTAGAGTGCTGTGGAATCACAGCTTACAGCAACCTCCATTTCTTAGGCTTGGGCGATTCTCTTGCCTCAGCCTCCCAAGTAGCTGGGACTATAGGTGCCGGCTACAATGCCCAGCTATTTTTTGTTGCAGTTTGGCCAGTATATGAGGCCAGCGTCCTACTCACTGAGCCACAGGTACCGCCCAATAGAAATGCTTAATCAAATAATTTACCTAATACTCCCACTACTATTGTGTCTCCTAATGTGAATTATTATTCTTTATTAATTTACTCTTTAGGGCACTTGAAATTTTGTCTAAATTACCCATGTCTTACTACTGGTAAGTTTGTTACATGATGTAGCTTTATTCATAAACCTATAAGTTACTAATCTCAAAATTTTAAAAAGGAACTAATTTTTTAAAGCTTAAGATTACATTTTAAAATGTACTTTGTTCTTAAGACCAGCCTGACTAACAAGACTCTGTCTCTACCAAAAACAGAAAAACCTAGCCAGGTGTGGTGGAGGGCACCTGTAGTCCCAGGTACTTGGGCGGCTTAGGCAGGAGAATCACTTGAGGTTTGAGGTTGCTGTGAACTAAGACGCCACAACACTCTACCCACAGCAACAGAGTAAGACTAAGCCTCAAAAAAAAAGTGCCCTGTATACATGTGTCACTTGTAACCAACACTACTGAATTCCTCCTTGTACCTCCCCCATGATTAGTTTCAAGTGACAAAAATTAAGGAATAACTCATTTCCAGATTAGTAGCTCATGTTTTCACCCTACTGCAAATAAAGACCATGAGCTAACATATTAAGAGAATATATAAGAATATCTGTATCATGATGGAGATCAGGAAAGAATCCCCAAGAAAGCTATACTCAAAAGCTGAAATTTGAGGGCCAGGTGCAGTGGCTCATGCTTGTAATTCCAGCACTTGACATTGGCCAAGGTGGGTGGATTCCTTGTACTTATGAGTTCAAGACCAGCCTGAGCAAAAGTGAGACCTCATCTCTTAAAAAGAAAAAAAAAGTAGCTGGGCATTGTGGCAGGCACTACTCAAGAGGCTAAAGGGAGTAGGTTCTCTTGAGCCCAAGAGTTAGTTTGAGGTTGCTGTTGAGCGATGATGCCATGACACTCTACCAAAGGCAACAAAGTGAGATTCTGTCTCAAAAAATAAGGTTCGGCCCCTGTACCTCAATGGGCTAAGGCACCAGCCACACACACCTGAGCTGGCAGTTCGAATCAAGCCCGGGCCCGCCAAACAACAATGACGGCTGCAACCAAAAAATGGCCTGGCGTTGTGGCGGACGCCTGTAGTCCCAGCTACTTGGGAGGCGGAAGCAGGAGACTCGCTTGAGCCCAGGAATTGGAGGTTGCTGTGAGCTGTGATGCCACAGCACTCTACCCAGGGTGACAGCTTGAGGCTCTGTCTCAAAAAAAAAATAAATAAATAAAATAAGGAAATACAGACTAGTAAAGTCTTTTGGGAAATTAATTTAGCATCTATCAAAATTTAAATACACACTTTAAAAATACTTCTTGTGGAAATGTTTATATACACGCGCATGTACACAAAGATACACATATAAAGAAAAAGATTAAAGGTTTAGTTTTATTGCTCAAAATTAGAAATTACATAAACGACCATGAATAGTTTATTATTATAAAGTACTACTATATAATGTAGTATCTCATGACTGTTAAAAAGATGAGGCACCATTATACAGGGTGTCCATAAATTTCATGTGCAATTTCAAATTGCACACTATTCTAAACTGCAGGTAAACTTTATGGCCATCCTGGCCACCCTACTGACATGAAAAATACATAACTAACAGATCTTTTATTTTAAAAGCAGTGCAAAAACTAACACAATTCCTAGTTTAATACACACAACTATTTACAGTGGATAGATAACAATAAAGAATAGGACTCGATAGGGCAGCGCCTGTGGCTCAAAGGAGTGGGGCGCTAGCCCCATATGCCAGAGGTGGTGGGTTTAAATCCAGCCCCAGCCAAAAGCCGCAAAAAAAAAAAAAAAAAAGGAAGCTGGGTGTTGTGATGGGCACCTATAGTCCCAGTTACTCGGGAGGCGGAGACAAGAGAATTGCCTAAGCCCAGGAGCACTCTACCAAGGGCGACAAAGTGAGACTCTGTCTCAAAAAATAATAATAATAATAATAATAGGGCTACATAAAGTAAGGAAAGAGAAATTTTAACATTTTACACTTCTTTTTTTTTTTTTTTAGAGACAGAGTCTCACTTTATCGCCCTCAGTAGAGTGCCGTGGTGTCACACAGCTCACAGCAACTTTCAACTCCTGGGCTTAGGCGATTCTCTTGCCTCAGCCTCCCGAGTAGCTGTGTCTACAGGCGCTTGCCACAATGCCCGGCTATCTTTTTTTTTTTTTTTTTTTCCAGTTTGGCCAGGGCTGGGTTTGAACCTGCCACCCTTGGTATATGGGGCCAGCGCACTACTCGCTGAGCCACAGGCACCACCCTTTACACTTTTTTTTTAAACACAAGTTCTTACTCTGTCACTCAGGCTGGAGAGTGCAACATCATCATCATAGCTTAATTATCTAATTCCTGGCCTCAAGGGAATCTTAGTCTAATTTTCAAATTTTTTAAGAGACAGAGGTCTCACTATCTTGTCCAGACTCATCTTGAACTCCTGGCTTCAAACAATCTTCCCAAAGCCCTACGATTGCAAGCCACCACACCTGGTTCTTACTATAAATTTTGATGAACTTGTCTGAACCTTTTATAATAAGCATGTACTGCTTTTCAAATTTAATTTCAAAATAAGGGGGGAAAACCCACTCTTCTAGCCTGTTATGATGGCTATCTTTGCTGGCCAAAACTAAGGTGATTTTTGTCTTAATATTCTCTATTTTCTGAGTTTTCCATGAGGAATATGTATACTTGCAAAATCCGCAAATTATGCATTCATAAACTCTGTGGTTCTTTTTTTTTTTTTTTTTAGTTTGAGACAGAGTCTCAAGCTGTCACCCTGAATAGAGTGCTATGGCATCACAGCTCACAGCCACCTCCAATTCCTGGGCTCAAGCAAGTCTCCTGCCTCCGCCTCCCAAGTAGCTGGGACTACAGGCGCCCACCACAACGCCCGGCCATTTTTTGGTTGCAGCCACCATTGTTGTATGGCAGGCCCAGGCTGGATTCGAATCCGCCAGCTCAGGTGTACGTGGCTGGTGCATTAGCCCGTTGAGCCACAGGAGCCGAGCCCTAAACTCTTGTGTTTTAATCAGTAGTGAAACTATTTTTTTTTCTTGAAAACTTGCTTTATTCTTCTGAAAAATAATTTTAACTTTAGTCATGGCCTCAGAAACTTTTATCTGTGATCCCAACCTCTTTCAAAAAGCAGTTTTAAATTTAAGTTTAGGTGTATCCATTCTACATTCTAGGGAAGACTATTAACTAATGTTTATTAAGCATTGCACTTGCTAAATACTTTACCTGAATTCTCCCATTTGATCTAAATAACACAACAACCTTGGTATTGTTATTATTATCCCCACCTACAGATGAAAAAAACTAAGATCTTACCCAGGGAAAAGTAGAGAAGCCAGAAATCAAACCCAGGACTCCAGCTAACCATTTGGGACACATGGAATAAGCCCTAATGTACCTGAGAAAGAACAGGCTAGAACTCTGAAAACCTGAGTGAATTTTCAAACTGATTACTCTTAACCAGGTCTGTGAACCTAAGTAGTGAAGAAGTAACGAAACTCAATTATCAAAGAAAAAAAAACAAGCAGTGTTTCTTGAGAGCAATGGGCATTATTTTTTCCCTTTCCCTTTCTGCTGGGACAGGGCACAAAGATACAAGGAAGAACTTCAAGGCACAATTTGCAGTAACTTAACACCTTCCCTCTAATTTGTCCAGAAATATAATAGTTAACCCTCTCATAACTGGAAGGGCTTGTGAGAACTGATCAAAACCCTGAAGACAACTGAGTTTCAATTTTTTATCAAAAGTAGAAAATTCAGAAAGCCAAAAGCAATGTTATACTCAAATATTATTATAATAACCAATACTGATAAAGATAGGAATATTTAACAGTACCTACTGCAACTCAAAGTTTATCCTTAGCTATCTGAACAAGTTCTAAGTGCTCTCTATTTTAGAAAGTGTAATTTAAAAAGAAATAGTTAACCACATTTACTTGGAAATCTGCCTATCGTAAAAATCTGAGAATCCCCTATTCAATTGCTTAGTAGATGTATGCTAACTACAAACTGGTTACTCTATGAATTTGGGTCTGCAAGTTTAGTATTAAGTGTCATTAAATTCAGAAGACTAACTCTCTCTCCAAACTACAGTAAACCATGAATCAAGGTCCTGAGAGAAGTGAACTACCTAGGAACTCTTCCTTAATAAAAACACCTGCTTACAGAAAGAACTGGCAGAGAAGCTGATACCAAAAGACCAAGTTTCACATCCCAACATTTCACAATCCCTCTAGCTAGTAAGACATCTGTTAAATTAAGGACAACTGATACTACCAAATGATGACAGTATTGAAAGTGAGTACTAAGCCTTTTTTTTCCCCCTCAGAGTCCGCTAGAGGGAAAGGTAACACAAAATACACCAAATTTAGGTCAGCCTCCTTCACCAAAATCTAAAAGTTGATTTAAGGCCTACTCTATATGTAAAAAACATGTGGTTCAGTTCCCATAATGTAAATGCAAATCAGTGTTCCTGGCTAATTAATATCTAAATATAAAAGCTGAAGATGACAGAAAGAATTGTCTTAAATCAATATTCCTAGCATAACATGAAAAAGATTTTTCTTAGATTAACACACACATATATGAACATGAACATGTTTTACAAATGCCACAGAGCTTCTGGTAAAGCTGACAAGTTTTAACCTGCTTGAAAAATTATTATTCACAGCCTTCATCCCAATCTTATTTTATTGAACGTTATTTTCTTGAACAACCTTACAAAAACAAAACCCCCAGAGTGAATTCTTGTACATTTCAATATCCTGCCTACTTATAAGAGCGGAAGAGTCAAACACAGCAGGGGAAAAAATGTGACGCGCACAACCGTGGTCCAAAACACAGGTCTTCGTAATCTCCTTTTAGGCCTAACCATTTTGTCTTTCTCCAACTGTTAATAAAGAAATTTAAGAAAACTACAGAGCACTTGTAAACTGATAATATCAATGGGAGTTGGTTGTTTATCTGGGGAGAAACAAATCGCACTCACACTGTCCAGAGATATTCCCATTAAAATTTAGATACAAGGACGGGAACAATCTCACACCAACTGACAATGGCAATTGCTCTGCACGCTTCAGTTCCAGAGCAGACTGGAAGACTTTAAGAATTAGTCAAAAGGTTTGAGTCCACTGGCAACGTTTGTGGCAATATTTTGCGTGTTTGCTTCCAAGAAAGCCAAATATGCTGAAAAACGAATCTTAACTTCACCTAAGTTACCTAGAGAAGCAAATATTCACGTCCTGAATAAAAATCAAACAAAAACCGAGAGGTCGGAAAGTTCCGTGCTTAAGCGGTGGCCCTCAACTCCCTGGGAATCTATACGTGTCTCCCAGTGTGAATATGGAAAAAAGGTTACAGACTGGAGTTGAGAAAAGAGGTAAGGTACTCGAGACGGTATTCCGGAGCAACAGAAAGCTGGCAAGGAGGGGCCGAGAATCAGCGAGAGGAGAAAAAAAAAAATCAAGAAACAAAACCCGTGAAAGGAAAAATCACGGAAATCCAGGAGATCTGGTTCAGCCTTAAAGTAAACGGAGAAAAGGAAGACCGAGAGAGGGCAGAGCCGCGCGCCGCACGGTTCAAGGCAGGGCTGGGTCCAGGAAGAGTTAGGGCTCACCAACCCAACAAGCTTCCCATTTCGGGCTAAAGCCGGGGAAGAAAACAGCCCCAGGGAGCAGACAATGAGCCACCGCCCCAGGAGCCCGGCTTCCCGGGCCGCTCCCGCCGGGCCAGGCCGCCGAGAAGGGAGGAGGAAGGAGAGAGGCGGCCCGCGTCCCAGGCGAGCGGGCCTGTGCGTACTTACCCAGGCGAGGAAAGAGCCCCGCCTCGGCCAGGCGCCTCAGCCCGAGCTCCCGGCGGACTGCGGAGCCGCCCAGGGCAAGCGCGCGGCGCGGGGAAGGGAGGGGAGGGAAGGGGAAGTAGGGCGGGAAGAGGAGCCGCGCTGGAGCGCAGCCGCTGCTACCGCTAGGCCGAGCGGCAGCGGAACCCAGGGGCGGCCGGGGAGGGGAGGGTAGGGAGCCTTCGGCAATGGCGACGGCCCGGGCCAGAGGGGAAGCGGAACAACCGCCGCCGCTGCGCGTGGCCACAACCCTGGGGGAGGGCTACGGCGTGGAGCGGGAGGGCGGGGCCAGAGCCCCGCCTCTCCCCGCCCCAAGCCTGGAGCTCCCGGGGGCGGAGACCAGCACCACCTCTCAATGGGCGTTCTCATGCGGAGGCTGCTGGGAATTGTAGTTTACTGATGGCCACTGCTCTTTCTGGTAGTCGTTGTATTGAGGACAGCCAGTTCCTCATTTAAAACGGCATTTTCTTCAATCAGGTTTTTGCTAACGAAGATGCTGACAAACGATTGCTGTTATACATCTCTGCTCCAGGACATTTGTTTCTGGGAATTCATCCATTATCCATTTTGCTTTTTTTTTTTTCCTCCAAAACTCTTACTATAATTCTGCTGCTAAATTAAGTTCTACTTCTTCTAAATTAAGGCCTCTCTGTTTCGGCCCTGGAGGAGTTCACCAATGCTTTTACTTATTCTGCAAATATTTGAGTATCTAATATGTACCAGACACTTTTAGCTATCAGGGATACAAGGGTGAACATAATTCACCTAGCATTTGTAAATGTTATAAGTATGAAAACACAATAATTAAAGTAGTGCTGTCTGGTATGAGGAAAAAACTCAGGTAGAGTATTTGGGATAGAGCAGCCAGAAAATGCCTCTTTAAGGAAGTAACATCTACTAGAATAACAGAAAGAAACAACAATGAGAAGCATCCAAGGGAAAGCGTGAGAGGCAGGAGGAGGGAAAAGAGGGCTTGTTATGGTTAGTTAAGAAGACCTATGCAGCTAGGGCTTAGTGCAAGAACGGGATAGCATTAAAAAAAAACTAGAGCATACAAAATTTAGGTCATGAAGGATCTTGAATACTATGGTAAGAAAAGAACACTTTATTCCAAGAAGCCATTAAAGCAATTTAAGCAGGGAAGAAACCCGTTTATACTTCACAATGTGAAGAATGCAAGAACAGAAGGGAAATAAACTAGAGAGGCAATAATCATTAGGTGATAGGAGTGGGAATGGAGAGTTGGCCAGATTGTGCTTATCTTTGGAAACAAAGCAAAGCTCAACTAATGTGGAGGGTACAAAAGACAAAGGAATCAAGGAGCAACATGGCACACTATTAGATAATCTGAGAGTGCTCTCATTATTAAACACACAGAAATACTCGATGATAGCCAGGCATGGTGGCTCATTCCTGTAATCCTAGCACTCTGGGAGGCCAAGGTGGGAGGATGACTTGAGATTAGGAGTTCAAAGACCAGCGTGAGCAAGAGCAAAAGTCTGTGTCTATCAAAAATAGAAAAAATTAGCTGGGCATGATGGTGCACACCTGTAGTCCCAGCTGCTTAGGAGGGTGAGGCGGGAAGATCATTTGAGCTGAGGAGTTTGTAGTTGCAGTGAGCTATGATGACACTACTGCACTCTAGTCCAGGCAACGAAGCGAGACCCTGTCTCAAAAAACAGAAAAAAAACAAAAATAAAGAAACACTGGATAAAATAGAGTATCCTTTCAAAGGTATAACTAATAACTAAGCTTGCAAGGATGAAAAGAAAATGCTTCTGGTAGTCTTCCCAACTCCACACTCAACTCAAAGCAGCAACAGGAAATAAAGAGTGGTAAGCAGGGCAGGGAAGCCCTAATTGTGTTGAAAGTACCTACTTATCTTAGAAATTTCTAGGGTTTTAGTGGCTGCACAAGAGATAGAAGACAAGGCCTTGGGTCCTGGGACTGTCATCCTGCATAGGACAGGAAACTTAAAGGGCTATCCCCTCTGAGAATAGACTACAAAGAAAAAAATTCCCCATACCAGCCCAGGGAGATTCTGCTTTAGCCTGGATTGGTGTGGACGGGGAAAAAAAATTCCTTTAAAATTAATGACCGCAAATTTTTCCTCGTAAGGGTTTGAAAGTTCAAATTTGTCAAGAGAGCAGTTCCACTTTCTGGTAATACTTGGGGGCCTAGAAAAACCAAACACAAATCCTCACTGCACAGGTGCACTCTCAACCCAGGCCTCAAAAGAGTCCACAGATCAATAGATGAGAAGAATTCTCAAAGCCCAACAGAAGCACCCAAAACATAATACATTACCTGAGGAAATAAAGCCACAATGAGTGAGTCAACGGAAACTACAAAGAACATAATGGGGCCCATCGGGACTTTAGACACAGGAATTACTGGTTACAGAATATACTATATAAAATAAGTGTATTTAAATGATTAAGGAAAATAAGACAGGAGCTAGAAAACATGAGCAAGAAACAAGGCTGGCAGGCATGATGTCTCATCCCTGTAATCCCAGCACACTGGGAGCCAAGGAGGAAGGATCTGTGAGTCCAAGAGTTCAAGACCAGTGTGGGTAACACAGCAAGACCCCCATCTCTATTAAAAAATAGAAAAATTATCTGGGTAGGGTGGCACATGCCTATAGTCCTAACTTTACAAGAGGCTGAGGCAGGAGGATCACTTGAGCTTAGGAGTTCGAGGCTGCAGTAAGCTATGATCTTATCGCTGCACTCTGGCCTGGCCTTTAAGGAATAATTGATTTTGATATTAATAATTTCTTAGCTGTCCCACTTTAATGATTTTCTTCGAAACTATGGAAAAAATGGCTTTAACAGTCTCATGAAATCAACATTTAAATAAAACTTATTTTCATCCAAATTGTTTTATTCTTATTTATAATGGTTTTCTCAATTTTTATTACAGCTTAAATTGAAAGGTTTCTATTCACAAAATGGGAATAATGTGTTTCTATTACATAAAGAACTCATTTTTCTATTCCAAATGAAGATAAAATCAACTTCTTACA
The DNA here is from genome assembly GCA_963574655.1 of Perodicticus potto. Classification (NCBI taxonomy): domain Eukaryota; kingdom Metazoa; phylum Chordata; class Mammalia; order Primates; family Lorisidae; genus Perodicticus; species Perodicticus potto. The sequence goes on along the minus strand of CAUYRH010159283.1, from coordinate 11,225 downwards.
AAATATATATTAATTCAACAAAATTAAGTTTCCTCTATTTCCACTTGATGCTTGTGGATTATTAAGCATCTATACAATAGAGCACTAAATTTTGGAATTGGCTAAGAATGATTCAAAATTTCCTCTGGTAAACATAATTTCAGCCACAAATAAAAACAAAAGAAATGGTAAGTTCTAAAACACCCCTAGCCACAAATTAATATGTCTTATTTAGATTTATAGAAAGCATTTAATTGCATAAAACTTACAGAGAAAAATGACCATATTTGAAAACAGCTACAAGAATCAAAGTAGAACACAGGATTGTAATGAGCAGAGTTACAGAACATACTAAAGAGGTATGTATAGTCAGTCCCACAGGAACCTGTAGAGTCACATTCTTATATACCTATGGAGAAAGAGGAATAGAGAAGTTAGAAACATTTAAAGTGCACATCATAAAGGAAGACCACCATTACTTTGATCCTTTTCTTTCTGTTGTATTTTGTTTTGTTTTGTTTTTTTTAAGAGACAAGATCTTGCTATGTTGTCCAGGCTGGTCTTGAACTCTTGGGCTCAAATAATCCTCCTGCTTCAGCCTCCCCAGAAGCTGGGATTATAGGCACAAGCCATTGCACTTAGCTCTTTCTTTTTCTTTTAAATATCATTTAGCCAATACTACACTACATATAACATTATTGTTCAAATGACTCCTTTAGATTCAGTTTACAGAATCAAACTCAATTCCTATAATAATTAATTAATTCTCATTCATTCTGACTTCTACTCTTATATATAAAGTTATGTATATTATTTTAAGAAAAGCTTTATCTGAGGCCAGGTACAGTGGCTTATACCTTTATAATCCCAGCACTTTCACAGACTGAGGCAGGAGGATCCTGTTAGGCCAGGAATTCAAAACCTACCTGGGCAATATAGTGAGCACCGAAAATTTAAAAAATTAGCCATGCATGGCCTACTACTTGAGAGACTAAGGCAGGAGAATAGGTGGACTGCTTGAGCTCAGGAATTCGAGACCAGCCTACGGAAGATTAAGACCTGGTCTCTAAAAATAGCCAGGCATTGGGGTGGGCACCTGTATGTAGTCCCAGCTACTTGGGAGGCTGAGGCAAGAGGATCACTTGAGCCCAAGAGTTTGTGGTTACTGTAAGCTATGAGGTAGGCACTCTACCAAGGGTGACAGAGTGAGACTCTGTCTTGAAAAAATAGTAATAATAAAACTGAGTTATCCTTTCATTCCTGTTTTGTTTTCTCTCCCGAAGTAGCTTTTAAAAGTTTGTTACTCACAAATTGAACAACTTAATATGACATAATTATCAAGGCAACAGGTCTCTTATGTTCAACTTAGTTTCTATTTGGCTTTAAAGAGAAGGGGTTCAACTAAAAATCTGAGAAATTGTATGGTTTAAAAATAAGCTTTTAAAAACATTAAAATTTAGGTAACTTAGGAATACTTGTATTTTTTGTTTCTTTATTTTATAAATGCTTGAATCATAATTTCATACCCCAAAAAACTAAAGTTACCAACCCAACCTGTAACAAAGCTCTATCTGAAAAAAATAAAGATGATTCTCAAATCATCTCAAAGCTCATCTTTCAAAAAATGTCACCTTCGACAAAACTTACTACAGAAAACCACTTTAGTAATGGTCACATATTTTTCTGGTATATGTAAAGAAGAAATATACTACAAAATTTAAAAAATATATTTAAAGTGCTTAATTGTGACCTTTCTTTTCAAGTTAAAAAATTTTTTTTTTTTTTGAGACCCAGTTTCAAACAAACTATGTTGCCGTTGGTAGAGTGGCATGACATTACAGCTCACAGCAACCTCCAACTCTTGGGCTTAAGCGATTCTCTTGCCTCAGCCTCCCACCTGTTAAGGCAGGTGTACAGGCGCCTGCCATAACACCCAGCTATTTTTGTTGTTGTTGTTGTAGTTTTATTGTTGTTTAGCAGGCCGAGGCTGGTTCGAACCCACCAGCCTTGGTGTTATGTGGCCAGCGCCCTAACCACTGAGCTAACGGACACCAAGCCAAGTTACATCATTTTAAGAACAGCTGAATTCAAAATGTTTTCATAGGGTATTACTTATTTTGTAGCAATGCATACTACTAATTTTCTAAGTCATAATAAACACTAAGCATACGCTTCATTCAAATTAAAAACTCAAATGCAGCTCCCCAGATGTATTTTAGAATTTGAAAAAAAATTTAGGTTCCACATGGCAATGGCTATCTACTCAATTATCTATTATCTACTCTACTATCTCTGTGCAATTCTACATTGCATAAGATATTTGCAATCATCCATTTTCCCATCTGTCTGTTCAAAGAAAGTTCTCCCATATAAAATAGCAGTACTTGGTAGTAAGCCTTAGTAGCTGTTTTCGGAGTTAACTGGTAGACAGATATGTAAGCAAGTACAAGGAAGTTATTCAAATCTAAATAACCACAATAGTAAACATGAATACATCTGCCTTATGATCATCTGATTGACAGATAAGTGTCTGCTGGTTTAAATTTTAAATTTATTCTATTTTTGTTCCAAACTGATTTGACTCCTTATAAAAGCAAATAGTAAAAATGATGACAGAGATTGTGCTGTTCAATCAAACAAATCAGTCCTTAAAGAGAATTAGGAACAAGAAAAAACATATACGATAATACTACACAGCTCACAAGGCAGCCCATAAAAGAGGAACAAAGGATTTTTAAAAAGAGGGAAAGAGATACACTGTACAAAGCTTTAGTACTCTGAACAGAGGAAAAGAAGTAGATAAAGAGGGTAAGCGGAAAACTGAAGACTCCTAAGACAAAGCCGGTGCTAATGAAGTATTAATACTATACTAAATTCTTTTTTTTTAAGAATACTCAAATGCATGGGTGGTGCCTGTGGCTCAGTGGGTAGGGCACTGGCGTCATATACTGAGGGTGGCAGGTTCGAACCCAGCCCCGGCCAAACTGCAACAAAAAAACAGCCGGGTGTTCTGACAGGTGCCTGTAGTCCCAGCTACTCGGGAGGTTGAGGCAAGAGAATCACCTAAGCCCAGGAGTTGGAGGTTGCTGTGAGCTGTGACTCCATGGCACTCTACTGAGGGCAATAAGTGAGACTCCATCTCTTAAAAAAAAAAAAAAAAAAGAATACTTAAGTGCAGTAGCGAGAAGTGGCGAAGAGTAGAACAAGGAATTCAATCTGTTACTTGTGAACAATCAAGTGAGGTAACTCACTACCTTCAGACCAGCCTATACTCAATGTAATAACTGAAACAGGATAGAGAGGTCAAAACTACTAAAATGGCCTGAAACAGTCTAAATTTGTATGTAAAATAACAGTAAGACTAGAAACTTTGCCATAGTTGAAATGACAGTACTTTGAGGCTTTTTGTTTTGAGACAGTCTTGCTCAGCTGCCCCGAGTAGAGTATAGTGGCATCACATTTCACTCACTACAGCCTCAAACTCCTGGGCTCAGCCCCTCAAGTAGCTGGTACTATAGGTACGTGCCACGATGCTTGGCTAATTTTTCTATGTTTAGAAACAGGGTCTCTCTCCTGCTCAAGCTGGTCTCCAACTTCTGAGTTCAAATGATCGCCCCACCTCAGAGGGCTAGCACTGTAGGCATAAGCCACCATGCCCAGCCTACTTTGAGTTTTATTTTCCTTTTTTTACTTGCTCTATGTAATATAATGAAGTCACTTTATTTTGTTGTTCAAAAATTAATAAAAATTTCTAAATAAAAATAAAATTTTATTGATAAAGGAAAACCAGATGAACATGCCCACTGTTTCCCTTTGCCATTTCACAACTTTAAAGCATTATTAGCTACACTTAAGCTCTGGACCAATGAGGCATGGGACTAACCCTAAATTTTCAGCCCCCAAATTAAGTAATAATGTGATTTTACCCAAATAAGGAAATAGTGTTACCATTAGCAGCAAAGAAATAACATTAAAAACAAAAAACAACTTTCTATGTTAGAAAATGCTAATCCCTTAAATGTGGCAGAAATAGAAATTAAATGAGACAGCGTGATCTAAATACAACATAAAATATTAGCTTACTGATTTATACTTCATATTGTTCCACTGGCAAATATCCCTATTCTTCAAAGCACAAGGAGCTGCCACTTCTGACTGAGCCCAGCATTTCAAAATTGGGAACTCTGAGAAAAGTGAAAGAAAATAATGTCAGAAAAACCTGTATTTGGTAAAGGCTACACTTATACTAACTCTCAACAAAAGTCTTTTATGTTGGCATATAAGTATTCAAATATTTTAATATATTATGTACATGACTTGTTTTTTTTGTTTTTTTTTTTTTTTGAGACAGAGCCTCAAGTTGTCACTCACCCTGGATAGAGTGCTGTGTGGCATCACAGCTAACAGCAACCTCCAATTCCTGGGCTCAAGCGAGTCTCCTGCCTCTGCCTCCTAAGTAGCTGGGACTATAGGCACCCGCCACAATGCCCAGCCATTTTTGGGTTGCAGCCATCATTGTTGCTTGGTGGGCAACAATGGGCTGGATTCGAACCCACCAGCTCAGGTGTAGAGTGGCTGGCGCCTTAGCCTGTTGAGCCACAGGCACCGAGCCTATGTACATGACTTGTACACATCTATCACATACTGTTATTTTAGCATTCTTTTTTAGTGAACACCTAAGAAATTATAAAATTACAAAGGTTTTTCAGAAGTTGAACACAACTTCTTAACAAATCCTAGTATATTCAATCTAGGAGCTGCCTTTATTTAATGTAAACTGTTTTGTGACATATACGTTCAGAAAAGTGAACACATCCTAAGTGTATACAACTCAATCCATTACCACATGAAAACAGAGGTATGATCAGAAAAAACAGAACAATACCAGAACCCCTGATGTTCTTTTAGGAATAACACTTTCTCACATTTTATTAAGGATAAGTACAAATGTACAAACAATAGAAATGGATGACTAGGTTGGATGAACAAAACTAATATAGCTGAACACTTAAATTTTCTCATCACAGAAGGTGATGATGGTACCAAATGTACTCTTTAAAACTTCCCATCTCTGGGGTTTAGTAAAAGTGCTCCTAAGTTTTATAAACATTCTAAGTCAGCCCAAATTTGGAGACATGAAGAACCAAAAACTAAAAGGGGCTTCTTAAACTAAAGAAAAAGTCTTGATTCTGAGAAGACTGCAAATACCAAAAGGTAGTTTTTTAAAAGTTTTCCCAATCCCCACATAAAAACAGAAAGAACAACTCGGGAGGCCAAGGTGGGTAGATTGCCTGAGTTCACAGGTTCAAGACCAGCCCGAGCCAGGGCTAGACCCTGCCTCTAAAAATAGCTGGGCATTGTGGTGGGCACCTGTAGTCCCAGCTACTTGGGAGGTTGAGGCAAGAGAATCTCTTGAACCTGAAAGTTTGAAGTTCCTGTGAGCTGTGACACCAGGGCACTCTACCGAGGACAACAAAGTGAAACTCTGTCTCTAAAAACAAAAAAAAGAAAAAAGAAAAACAGAACAATTACACAGCAAAATCAAAACATATAACAGACAAAATTTACAACAAAATCAGTGACAAAGTATCCCCTCAAACACTGAAATACATGTAAGTAGAAACAAAACAACAAAACCCAAATCCTGCAATACCAGTATGAAAAAACAAAAAGCAGCAAACAGGCAATGTGGACCAATGCTGCAAAAAGAAGCACATATTATATGCCTACTGATAAAAGAACATAGCATTACCTATAGTCTTGTCAAAGGAATCAAACCTGAATCTGATCATACCTCTACAGTCAGCTGCCAATTTCAAGGAAATAAAGAAGTGAGAGTAACATGAACTGCATCATTAATACAATCAGCAAACCCCAACAATGAGAAACTCTACTTTCACAGATGAGTTTTGAAGAAAGGTAAAAGAATAGAGGGAAACCTGTAAATTAAAAGACTTAATGGAGGGCAGCACCTATGGCTCCGTGGGTAGGGAGCCGGCCCCATATACCGAGGGTGGCAGATTCAAACTCAGCCCTGGCCAAACTGAAAAAAAAAATAGCTGGGCGTTGTGGTGGGCATCTGTAGTCCCAGCTACTTGGGAGGCTGAGGCAAGAGGATCGCCTAAGCCCAGGAGTTGGAGGTTGCTGTGAGCTGTGACGCCATCACACTCTACCGAGGGTGATAAAATGAGACTGTCTCTTAAAAAAAAAAAGACTTAATGGAAATAACCGATTTTTATAAAGAGACAAGACTAAGGTATAAGTGAAGTATTTAAGAATGCTCATCTGCATGACCAAAGTATAAAGAAAAGAAAGAAGTGAGCAAAAAGTCAGTATAGTGAATTAGTCTTAGAGGGAAGGAAGAAGCTATGAATGGAACAGAATACATGAAGTTGCTGCTAAGGTAGGTAGCAAAATTCTATTTTTTAACTTTGGTAGTACTTACAAGAGTATTTGCCTTATAATAATTCACCAAACTATGTATTTGTGTACTTTTTCTATATCTGGGCTTTATTCTACAAACAGTTAAAAAGAAAGTAAAAAAGAAACATGCTTTTCCCATCCTTATCCTTGACTGCACAATTGCCACCATGCTTTTATTCTTATTTTCAACCCTCAGAAAAGACTTGTAACCCTTACCTTGGTCACAATACATCAACAAATCTGGGTTATTGACTACAATAAATGTTTCTCCATCTTTACTATGTGGCTGATGATAACGGTAGTGCACAGGCAAAAAGGCTTGGAAACAATCGATGCACTGTGAATCTTGTCTAGCATAAATAAGAACTTTAGATTCCTCTGACAAATAGTTAGGAGCTTCTATATTAAAATTTTCTGAAACCATCATTGCCTGTCAAAAAGAAAACAAATATTAATCATGAAGAAGAAATGGATGAGGAAGATTAAGAAAATGAACTTAAAACCAGAAGACTGTCAATACAGATTACACAAAAGTATCAAATTTACCCTCCTTGTAAACAATTTTCATTCCCCTTTCATCCTCAATTTTAAGTAGAAAACACAGCATGTGATCTGTATTTAAAAGAAGTTTGTTTACTAAAAGAAAATTGGAGAAATTATAGTCTGGGGTGCCAAATTTCCCAATAACAAAAAGTAATTCTATAAAATTTCCTTATTAGTCTTCATTTAGGTGACAAAACAGGTACCAAGAAAAAAGAAATTTTGTGAATAAAAACAGCACTATTCAATAAGAATGAAAAGTATTATGACAAAAACAGTTAAACGTACTGAGTTAAAAATGCTTGGTATCATTCTGATAATTTCCTGTTCTTCAGAGAAGCAAGTGAGATGGCATTGAGTAAGATAGAGTTTGTGGTCAGGAAGTCAAAGCAAATGTCAGCATTCTTTCTACAGTAGGTACATAAAGTTAATGGGAAAAAATGGTGAATGAGTTTTTTCTAAAGTAGTATTTAAAAACCATTTTAGGAGGCCAAGGCTAGTGGCTTGTTTGAGCCCAAGAAATTCGAGACCAGCCTGAATAAGAGTGAGACTTGGTCTCTAAAAAAAAAAGGAAAGCAAGAGAGAGAAACTTACTTTAAGATAAGCAGAGTATTCTATACCAAAAGTGAAAATGTATGTGGCAAAAATTAGTCCTGAGATATAATGTGTGTATTTATTATACATAGTATACATACTTAGGTACGTACACACACACACACATATATACTACAGATACATAAAAGCATTATACACACACAAATTCCCTTTAGTATGCAAAGCCCTGGATACCTTACAGAAAACACCCAGCACTAACTCCTTCCCATCACAGCAAGTATCCTAATTTTCCCATCTGACAATGACACCAAGTTCTGTATTTTTTCATGTTGTTCCTTTTTAGTTAATTACAGGAGTAATAGAACTCATAGGCAAAAGTCAAGGAATTCTATAATCTCATGAGTCATAGGAACTCAGAAGTTATCAAATTAAACCACTGTTCCAATGAAAGTATTTTTCAAGTATCCAGTCACTGCTTACTACTTTTTTTTTTTTTTCTGAGACAGAGCCTCAAGCTGTCGCCCTGGATAGAGTGCTGTGGCATCACAGCTCACAGCAACCTCCAACTCCTGGGCTCAAGCGATTCTCCTGCCTCCGCCTCCCAAGTAGCTGGGACCACAGGCGCCCGCCACAACGCCTGGCTATTTTTTGGTTGCAGCCTACATTGTTGTTTGGCGGGTCTGGGCTGGATTAAAACCTGCCAGCTCAGTTGTATGTGGCTGGAGCCTTAACCCCTTGAGCCATAGGCGCCGAGCCACTTTTTTTTTTTTTGAGACAGTCTCACTCTGTTGTCCCAGGCTAGCATGTCTGTCCTCAGTCTAGCTCACAGCAACCTCAAACTCCTGGGTTCAAGTGCTCCTCCTCTCTTAGCCTCCTGAGTATCTAGAACTATGTTTCTGCCACAACACCTGGGCTGCCTACTTTCAGTAACTGTGGGGAGCGCATTTGAGTCATCTCAATCTATCTACTGTTAAAGATTATTTTGTTCATGAGTAGAAACATTATATACTGGCCTACAACATTCACCAGCTGTTCTTGCTTCCTATGTCTGCAATAAATCTGCTGTTTATTCCACTAAGGGTCCTTCAAACATCAGAAGGCAATCATATGACCACCACTAAGTATTCTCCTAACCAGGGGACTATTCATAGTTCTCTTCATTTCTCCTAATATGGTTTCCAAATCATTCATTGTATAATGGCCTTTTAAAATACTCATACAGTAAGCAATATTACCTTCTTCTTTTTCTTTCTTTCTTTTTTTTTTGCACTTTTTGGCCCGGCCGGGTTTGAACCAGCCACCTTTGGTATATGGGGCCAGCGCCCTACTCTTTTGAGCCACAGGCGCCACCCTGTAATATTACCTTCTTTAGGCAAAACCTGCATTAGCTGTGTGGCAACCTTACCCCAGTATGCTATCTATCTATATTTTAAAAGAACAGACTTAAGTTTTAGAGCAGTTTTAGGTTTATAGAAAAACTGAGCGGTAGGGGGAGAAGGGAGGAAGGAGGAGGATTGGTGTGTTCTCACCTAATGGGCACAATGTAAGTGTAAATGGCACACCTCTGCCATATACAACTACAACAGGGACTTTACCTAGCAAATGTAAACACTGTAACCTAATCCTTTGCACCCCCATGTTAATTGAAAATTAAAAAAAGAAAAGAAAAACTGAGCAGATAAGTTCAGAGTTCCCATATACCTCCTCACTCCCCCTGTACTCACATAGTTTTTCCTCTATTAACATCTTGTATTAGTGTGGTATATTTATTACTATTAATAAACTAATACTGCTACATTATTCAAGTCTGTAGTTAATGGCACAATTCACTTTATATTGCTCATTCTATGGATTGTGACAAACGTAAAACGACATGTATCCACCACTACATGATCATACAGAACAGTTTCACCAAACTGAAAATTCTGTGCCCAGGTTCAACCTTTTAATTCCTATACTTTCAATTTGAACTTTTTGCAGAAAACTTTAAGTAAAACCCGTCCTGCTTTTTTAAGTGACTGACTTTTTATTAATTAAATGCATGGCTTTTAATTTTCCTCTATTAAATTATAACCTTTTAGCCAGCGTCCATATTTTATACATTGTTGAGATTTTATTAAAATCTGCCAACCAACAGCTATGTGTCACTTATAAATTTAATAATCATGTCTTCTGTATTTTTATCTAAACCCCAAAACCATTTATGTAAGGATCAAAATGTTAAACAGCAGGGTCAAAAGCAGCAAAGTCTAAGGAAGACTACTGGTGCCCTTATGCTAGAAATATATCAGTGAACTCTCTTTGGGTACAACTAGATAATAAAAGACAAAGTAAACATGTAGCCAAATTTGTTCCTTTTTTCTTTCTAAGAGAGGGTCTTGCTATGTTGCCTAGGTTATCTTCAAACTCATGAGCTGAAGAGGGCCTCCTGCCTCCTGCCTTTCAAGGAGGTGGGATTATAGGCAAGTGCCTCCGCACATGGCTACCCCCGAATTTTCTGTCTCATCAACGAAGTGTGTGTGTGTGTGTATGTATGTGTATGAATGACCTGGTACTAATAAAGGTACCTTTCTTTAAGCACCTACTATGTGCTAGGTATTTCACTAAGTGGTTTATAAACATTAACTCCTTTAATTTTCACAAGAACTCAATCAGGTAGAATTATAAGCCTTATTATGTAAATGAACAAAGTAACTGAATCTAGCCAAGATTCAAAGACAAGTCAAACTGATTCCACTATTCAATTAGGTTAAATAATACAACATAGCCAGGGGCGGCACCTGTGGCTTATCGAGTAAGGCTCCGGCCCCATATACCGACTGTGGTGGGTTCAAACCTAGCCTCGGAGGAACTGCAAAAAACAGAAAAAAAGCCGGGCGCCTGTAGTACTAGCTACTCAGAGGCTGAGGCAAGAGAATCGCTTAAGTCCAGGAGCTGGAAGTTACTGTGAGCTGTGTGACGCCACGGCACTCTACTGAGAGTGATAAAGTGAGACTCTGTCTCTACAAAAAAAAAAAAAAAAAAAATACAACATAGCCAGGCTCGGTGCCCACAGCACAGTGGTTGCAGCACCAGCCACATACACAGGGCTGGTGGGTTCAAAACCGGCCCAGGCCAGCTACGCAACAATGACAACTGCAACAGAAAAATAGCCGGGCACTATGGTGGGTGCCTGTAGTCCCCACTTGAGAGGCTGGGGCCAGGGAATCACTTAAGCCCAAGAGTTGGAGGTTGCTGTGAGTTTTGACACCACGGAAACTTTATTAAGGGCGACATACTGAGACTCTGTCTCAAAAAAATTAAACATAGCCAATATCTGACCAGCTAAAACAAGCATAAAAATAACATAAAGTATATTTTTGATATGTTATTTAGAATTTATGATGGTATTGTGATCTTTAATTTCCCTAATTACTGAGTTTTTCTTCGAGATGGGAATTTGCTGCCATCCAGGCTGGAGTACCATCATAGTTCATTGCAGCCTCAAACTCCTAAGCTCAAGCATTCTCCCACCTCAGCCTCCCAAGTAGCTGGGATTATAAGCACACACCACAACACTCAGTTAATTTGTCTTTTTTTTTTTTTTTTTTTTTTTGGAGACAGTCTCAAGCTGTTGCCCTAGGTAGAGTGCTGTGTTGTCACAGTTCACAGCAACCTCAAACTCTTGGGCGATTCTCTTGCCTCAGCCTCCTGAGTAACTGGGACTACAGGCGCCCACCACAATGCCC
>CAUYRH010159282.1:0-11386 GCA_963574655.1 Perodicticus potto | reverse complement strand
ACCCTGGATAGAGTGCTGTGGCATCACAACTCACAGCAACCTCCAATTCCTGGGCTCAAGCGAGTCTCCTGCCTCCGCCTCCCAAGTAGCTGGGACTACAGGCGCCCGCCACAACGCCCAGCCATTTTTTGGTTGCAGCCGTCACTGTTGTTTGGCTGGCCCGGGCTGGATTCGAACCCGTCAGCTCAGGTGTACGTGGCTGGCGCCTTAGCCCATTTAGCCACAGGTGCCGAGCCAGAACACATTATTCTTAATAAAGCATCTCAAGAATGGAGAAGCATGAATCCCATGTACTCAAGTCTGATATGAGGACAATTAATGACAATTATTGACATGGTGGGGGTGAGGGAAGGGGAGAACAGAGAGAGAAAGAATGAGGGAGGGGTGGGGAAAGGAAGAGCAGAGAGAGGGAAGGAGCGAGCTGGGTGGGGTCTTGGTGTATGCCACACCTTTGGGGGGCAAAACACGAATTGTAAGAAGGACTTTACCTAACAAATGCAATCAGTGTAACCTGGTTTCTTGCACCCTCAATAAATCCCCAACAATAAATTAAAAGAAAAAAGAAAGAAAGAAAGAAAGAAAGAAAGAAAGAAAGAAAGAAAGAAAGAAAGAAAGAAAGAAAGAAAGAAAGAAAGAAAGAAAGAAAGAGAAAGAAAGAAAGAGAAAGAAAGAAAGAAAGAAATTTGGAATGGGCAGTCCAGACCTCTTTTAGCTATTTTCAGAAAAAAAAAAAAAAAAATCCTTCTTCTTTCAGTATTTAGGTTTCTGTCACCTTTTTGCTCTTCTCCAAGAAAGCTGTTCTCCGTCAGCCTGCTATCTGTGTTCAGGGCAGGTAGGGAGGGGCAAAGCAAAATGCCAGAGGGGCATACTTTTCAAAGCTTTTCCAGAAGGACACATCTAGTGACATGTTACCAATTTGTGTCCAGAACTGTGGTGCGTGGCCACACTAGCTGCAGGAGAGTCTGAGGATGTGAGTACTCTTCTCTCAACAAAATTACTTGTAGTAAAGAAGGGAAACACTGGAAATCACAAATGCAACCAGCATAGTCTGCCTCAGGTTAAAACTTTTCTTTCATAAATTCTTTCTGTGTTCCTCAGTGCAATCATAATAGTAAAATCTCTTTTTATCTAGCAATAGCTTATGCTTTCCAAGGAATACAAAACAATCAATTCTGCAAAGACATTATTCTCTAGGCAAAAATCTGTGTAAGTCCATCCAAGTGTACCTTTCTTCTATCTGAGGACATGAATAAAATCAATATTCCTGGCTCAGCGCCTGTGGCTCAGTGGGCTGGGGCGCCAGCCACCGTACACCTGAGCTGTGGGTTCGAATCCAGCCCCAGCCCACCAGACGACAATGACGGCTGCGTCCAAAGAGTGGCCCGGCATTGTGGCGGGCACCTCTAGTCCCAGCTGCCTGGGAGGCGGAGGCAGGAGACTCACTTGAGCCCAGGAATTAGAGGTTCCTGTGAGCTGTGATGCCACAGCACTCTCTCCAGGGTGACAGCTTGAGGCTCTGTCTCAAAAAAAAAAAAAATTCAATATTCCTAAAACACTCTGCGTCTTCAAGAAAACTTAAGTGGATACAAAATCAGAATCCAGGTAAATTGATTTCCTAGGTTATTCTTTCCTCAGGACAATCATATTTCGTCCACTCCAAAGCCTTCCTTCACAGACCTGAACTGTAAAATCCTTCATCTTTATCTAAAATATTTTAGATATGTTAGCATGCTACATTGCGAGAATTTAAAACCATAATTTGCTTTATACATAGACATTTCCAGTATTGTAAAGTTCTGCTACAAGAAAGAACATTCATGATATATTTTAGTGAATTGTTTAAAATGTACAATATTTTGGGTTATTATTTGACTGTTATTTATTATTCTTAATCTAATTACTTTTTCTTCATTTTGGGGGAGCTGATATAGCAAGCAGTATGAAAATACAATAAATTTTGACTCAAAGATTTTCTTCTTTATAATTTTCATCTCATTTGGCTATTTGACTATGGCTCATTATTTTTACTTGCTTTCCCATTAATTAATTTTTCCTTTTTCTGGATGCACTTTGAAGTAAATGCAAATATCAGTATATCTACCTCTGAATATTGCAGTATAGAAAGAATTTATTTTTACACTTGATCTTAGCCAAAGGCTGAGAAACAATGAGAGAGAATTTATTTTTATTTGAGTTCTTTGTTGGTTGGTTAATATAATGTTTACATACAATAAAACACATAATTCTTGAGTTTTGATGAATGAATATTCCTATATAACTCAAATCTTTGTCAAGATAGAGATCATTATTATGACCTGAGACATTTTCTTAACTTCCCCTTCCAATCAATTCTTATCTACTTCCCTTCAAAGGAAATTATCATTCTGATTTTTCCCCATAAATGTCTTTTTATATGTTACAAAAATTCATAAAAGTGAAATCATTCAGTGTGCATTCTGGAGAAAGCTTATTTTATGCAACAAAATACTTTCAAGACTTATTCATGCTGCTCTGATGTATCAGGAATGTGTTTCTTTCCATTGCTGAGTTAGCATTTCATTATATGAATTAACACATTTGTTTAAAAATTCTTTTGAAGGATACCTGAGATCTTTCAATTTTTATTTTTTGCTTTTAGCTATGATGAAAAAAAGTTGCATTTTGTGAAAATAAATTTTTATTATGTATTTTAAATAAATATGCACGAGGGGCCTCGTTATTCCATATTCCTGTCAACATTTGATGTCAGCGGTCATTTTCACTGCTGACATTCTGATGGCCACGTAGTAGTATTTACCTGTATTTCTCCAATAGCTAATGACATTGATCAGTGCTGCCTTGACTTGCCCTCAGGTATGTCTGACTCCAGAGGCAGCCAGAGATTATATCAACATTTATACATAGAATTTGGAACTCCTCATCTCTATTTTTTAAATTTAAGACTTTCAATAGATTCTTTTTCATATTTGCTACCTCTCTGCTGATATTTCCTATATTTTCACTCACTATAAGAATATTTTCTTTCACTTCAATGGCCCTTGTCAAAATAGCTATTTTAGTGTCTTTGGCTGATAATTACAACATCTGAGTTAATTAGTAATTACCATCTGTTGATTTTTTTTCCTTTGCTACCAGGTCACATTTTCCCAGTTGTTGAATAATTTGATTTAGTCTTGAAAACTGTGAATTGAATGTTGGGTATATTTTAGATTCCTTTATATTGCTTTAAAAAATATTGATTTTTTTGTGGTAGGAAATTAACTTATTAGACAAATTTCCAACTCTCATGCTTGCACTAAGTGGCAGTTCTTATCTTCACTCAGTTCCTTATGCTTTTGTTGCCAACTGCTTTCAAGCTGACCTTCCGCGGTCTGGTTCAGGGATTGTGTGCAGTGACATGAGTTAGTGAAATTATTAGGAATTCTCTCTTTCCGCTTCCTTATCAGGGACTCCTATCCTTAATTTCCAGCGGTTCTGGTTTACTGGAGCTCCTTCACTTGTCTCCTCCAGTTTAAGAGACACTGTTTTTATACTTCTGAAACCACGTGTTGCCATTTTTGTGACTGAGTTTCTCGTTTAAAAAGCCACGAAAAAAACACGGAAATCATTCCATGCTGATTGATTCTTCTAAGTGCTGCTTCCCCAACCCACCCCAGTTTCCCCTAAATTCTCTACTTTCTAAGCTGCAAAGTTCCTAGATAGTGTTCTGCTTTGCTTTATTTTTTCCCCTAATTGTTAATAACTTATTTGTGGAGGAGTTATATGTTACACGCTCACTCATCCGTCCCACACATGAAATTCTGGTAGCATTACGTATAGACTTAGCTGTGTCTGACTAAAACTCTGACATTTAAAGTGTGACAAGTACCAGCAGTAATTAAAGGAGAGGCCTCATATAAAAATATTTTTACGAGTTTTTATCTTCTATTTAAATGACATTTTTGAACCAGTATCAAATGAATGCAGGGTATTTTTCCCATATCTTCTATAAGCAACAGCTGCATTAGTCCAATTATTCCAAGTAATCTCTTTCATTTCTGCAATTCTTGTACTGTTTAGACAAGTAATAAATTTGAAAAAATGATATATGAATCAAGCAGGGAGACTAGATAAAACTAACATTATTGTGTCTCCAATGTACTAAATGTTCTGTTAGAGAAATGAACCCATAATATTTGCTCTGCTTAAGTTTATCCTAGCTATTGAATCTTTCTACATGGCTCTGATTAATGAAACCCTGGATTTTGAGTGCTCAAATATGATTTAAGCTAGAGTAAGTTTAAAAATTTTTTAAAGTTGTCTTGTGACTGTCAAATAAAAACTTGCCATAGTAACTTTGTATTGGAAAATAAAGCAAATGGGTACTTTAAGATAATCCAGAAAATATAAGAAAAAATGGGTACATAAAATAAGTACAGTGTACA
Source organism: Perodicticus potto (assembly GCA_963574655.1). Classification (NCBI taxonomy): domain Eukaryota; kingdom Metazoa; phylum Chordata; class Mammalia; order Primates; family Lorisidae; genus Perodicticus; species Perodicticus potto. The sequence goes on along the minus strand of CAUYRH010159282.1, from coordinate 6,962 downwards.
AAATAATTTTTATATGCAAAAAAGGATTTGGGAAGATATGATTTTCTATGTTTGTACATAATATGACAGTAAGAATAAATGCATTTTAAATTTCTCCCACATTATTATTTTATGAATTTTTTTAACCTGCTGCTTAAAATTAATTTCAAAAATCCTTTGTTATTTTCAGTTTCATATTAAATGGCTTTATAGCTTATGAATTAGTGATGACACATCTACTTCAGATTTTAGAAATTATATGCATTATTTAACTTAAATAATGACTGAATCTAGATTCTCTGTGACTATTATATAAGTATATCATTATATATTTTGTAATAAATTGAGTTAAATGAATGCAATTATTCTTTCAGGTTATTCTGTTAATATTTTAATCCATTGAAAATTATATTAAATTCGATATCAGAATGAAAAAAGTATTTTCTGTTTAATGAAATCCAGCCATTCTTTACGATTCAGACAACTTTCATGAAGCCCTTTCCACATGCTCACCTCTTCTGATGGCATATCATTCATGTAGAATTCATGGGCTATCTTTTAACATCACTTTCATTTATAGTATTATTTCTACTTTTTCAGGCATATGTATCTAAATTCCCCTAAATGAATTTAAATCTTCTCAGAAAAATTAGGAGCACTCCAAGCTATTCCTATTCGAGGACATATAGCACACAAAAATGAAATATATATCTCTGTTTAAAAATAGGAAATATCTATTCCAATAATAGTTTAAAATGGTTAAATAAATTACTGAAAGTGGAAGAAAAACATGATTTGTTAATGAAAATCTGAATTGGTAGTAGGCTAATGCAATGGTTTGATATATGTAGATCACTGTGAAAGTTTTGAGACAGACTGCGTTATGGTCCGTTGTTTCACTTCCAAGAAACACAGTAAACACGTCCTTTCTGATTCACCTGTTCAAGTTTCAACTTGATCAGCTTATTGGTGTTGCCGGTAGGGCTTCATTTGTTTTCATCCACATGGATTTTGTTTCTTGGTTTTTGCATATCTTGACACTTTCAAAATGACCCATGTTAAGTCAGTGTTCGATCAGATATATCACAGGGAAGAGAGCCAATTTGTCATTTCTAGGGAAAAAGACTCAAGGAAGTCAAGAACCATACTTTGAATCCAGAGATGAATGCTAGTCTTGTTCAAAAATATTACAGTAAGGTCAAAGCCCACTAGATATTTCTTTGGAAAACAGGCTAATAGGGTAGAGTATAATGTTATTTTAAGACTTTTGTCTGAGTAATTCACAGATTCAATTTTTCTCTGATTAAGTGTTTATCACTGATTAATGGTGATTCACAGCAAAGGGGCCATAAACTTACACACAGACATACATTGCATAAGGAGGTTTTATTCAGTGATGAACTTCATCTATGATGGTGGCCTCATAAAGTTATAATAGAGCTGAAAATTTCCTATTGCCTAGTGATGTCATAGCCATCATAACATCGCAACCCAATACATTACTTTTTGTACTGATGCTAGGGTAAACAAGCCTACTGTGATGCTCATTGTATAAAAGTATAGCAGTACAATTAAGCACAGTAGGTAAAACTTGGCAATGATAATAAACTAGGTTAATTGTTTTATGTATTTATAGTACTATCCACTGGATCATTACTTAAGAACTTAATCTCTACTTATAAAAGAGAAAGTTAACAGGTTCACAGTCTGGTATGGTTCCCTTAATCAGCCCCTCAGTCACCACCCACACCAATACTTGGTTTCATGAAGGCAGAGGACCTCTCCAGCAGGTCAGACACTGGAAGTCTCCTGCAGGCGTGAGAGGAACCAAGACACTTCACCCAGCCTGTCCATGTTGTGCCACATCCCTCAGGGCTCCTCATCAGCCTCTCACTTTCTTCCTTTTTGTGCCCCAGTTACTTCCATTCTCTGCTGTGCTCCGGTGTCTCCCCCACCCTGATATTCTATTTGAATTATACTTCATCACTTATAACTTTGGTTCTTTTTGAAGACTGATGTCTTCCATCTCTATGAAAACTTCCTGACCCCATACCTCATCTTAGTTTTTAATAAAAACATTGAAAATGGAAAAAAAATGCAAAAATAGAAAAAGTTTATATAATAAGGATATAGGCAAGGAAATATTTTTATACAGTTTTGCTACGTGTATGTATTACGTGTATTTTACTACGTGTATTTTTGTACAGTTTTGCTACATGTTTACTACATGTAATAACCTAAGAGTTATTACAAAAGGTTAAAAAAATTAAGAAAATAAGTATTATAAACTAAGATTAATTTATTATTAAAATGAAAATATCTCAAGTTGACAGTATTTATAAAGGGTACAATAATATCCTAAGCTTTCACATTCACTCTCCACTCACTCACTTTTTCACCTAAAGCAACTTCTAGGCTTCAGTCATGGTAGGTACTGTATATCGATGTACCATGTTTTATTTTTTATACTATAATTCTACTTTTCTGCTTAGACAGATTTGGATATGCAAAGATATACCATTGTGTTCCCATTACCTATAGTATTCAGTACAGTACATGCTGTACAGATTTGTAGCCTTGGAACAACAGGCTATATACTGTATTGCTCAGGTGTGAGGTAAACTGTGCCATCAAGGCTTATGTAACTATGATGTTTATACAAGGACAAAATTATCTGATAGAACATTTCTTGGAATCTACCCTTGTTAAAGGACTTGTGACTGCATACAACAAACCACGTACTAATACTCTTGAAATATAAGTGAATATTTTGTTCAATAAAATATAAAATATGTTAAAGTATTACTGATTGTAAATACCCATCATTCAAAATGTGTTCCTTCAACTAGCTGAATTAAAATTTCAAACCACAGCATGATAAATCTTTGGGATATTTTGATATTAAAAGTTCCCATGTTTAAAATATTTGGAAATCAACTCTATTTTCTTTTTTTTTCCAAGTGATTTTGATTATTCTTTATGTTATTTATCTACCCATAAAAATTTAGTATTGAAAATAAAATTTAGAAATGTCATAGTTGGGCATATCAGAAAATTTACCTCTGTGTAAGAAAAATTAAACAAAACATGATACTTTAGAATCAGCAGTCCTAAACCTGTGGGTCGCGGCCCACAGGAACTGTATTAAAGGGCCACAGCATTAGGAAGGTTGAGAACCACTGCTTCAGATGTAAAGTTTCTATCTGCATCTAGCTTGAGGACTGCAAAAATATTTTTCTCTAAAAGTATCTGTAGTTATTTTGAGAGAAATCATTTATTCCTTTGATAGTAAACAATATATCTTCTGGAAATCATTTTCTATCACAGAATAAGGACAATATTGAGAATTAGGTTCTTGGCCAAGTACGGTAGTTCACACCTGTAATCCTAACACTCTGAGAGACTGAGATGGGTGGATTGTTCGAGCTCAAGAGTTTGAGACCAGCTAACCAATTGGAACAAGAGAAAGACCACCTCTCTACGAAAAAACTAGCCAGGTGTGTTGGTGTGCACCTATAGTCCCAGCTACTCAAGAGGCTGAAGCAAAGAGATTGCTTGAGCCCAAGAGTTTGAAATTTCTGGGAGCTGTGATGATGCTATGGAACTCTACCCCAGGAAATAGAATGAGATTCTGTTTCAAGAAAAAGAAAAGAGAAAAAGAATCAAGTTCATGTATCAGGTTCTGTGGGAAGGTGGTAATAATGAATATAAATGAAGAGATATAAAACTGATTTTTCATGAGTAAAATTCATCTCCAAATGTTTTCAGGGGAGATATATGTATATATATGTGTGTGTGTATATATATATATATATGTATATATATATATATTTATTTATGTATATGTATATACATATATATGTATATGTGTATATATATTTATGTATATGTATATACATATATATATACGTGTACATATATATATATAAATCTCCCCAGATTAAGCATTTTTTGTTTTAAAGAGCACAAAAATGAGTATTTGCTTTGATCTACCTTCTTAGAAGTGTAAAATTCATTTAAAAAAATCAATTCCCTGCTTAAATAACTATGTGTTGCATTTGTTTTTGTAAGTAGTTAAATTCTTGTATGCATAGTAGAGACTTAATGTATATAATATACAAAAGAAGATCTGTCCTAATATTTATCTCATTTAGAACCATGCCTGAAAGGGAAAAGTGAAAAGCTGTGCTCCTCTACCCACAGAAAACTTTGCTGATTTTCTTGACTTTGTACAAATAGCATATTAAATTATGAAATATTAGTGCTAAGTATACATTGCTCACTTCTGTTAAAAAGTGCTGATAAAGGGCAGCGCCTGTGGCTCAAAGGAGTAGGGCACCAGCCCCATATGCTGGAGGTGGTGGGTTTAAACCCAGCCATGACCAAAAACTGCAAAAAAATAAATAAATAAATAAACAAATAAAATAATTTTTTAAAAAGTGCTGATAGATATTGCTTAAAATGTGAATATTATAAAATAAACATCTTTCATCATATAAAAACTCTCACAAACTATACATTTTAACAAAATAAACAGAGTTCTTAAGGTTTTTCTTCACTATTATTTATATCTTCTCATCCTCCCAGATTTTTAAGGGGTATTCCTACATTATAGAAGAGCTCTGTGGTTACTCCTCTCTATAGGTCAGAAATTACAGTGTAACTGCTACAATAAAACTGAGATTCCTAAATGCAATGGGAATAATAATAAGATCCTACGTGGTAAAGTCTAGGTGGCACTCAAGCAGCAAATGTAAAGCAACTGTGATTATAGCAGATAAAAAGCAGTGATCAGAATAGACTTACAGAGACTTAAGAAGTTGGCTAGGTGTTCATTATTTCCCCTAGGAAAAAATTTACATATAAAATCTTATTTGATCTAAGTAGAAGATTTCTAGATTCAAAGAACAGAAATGAAACCTGAGTCATCAAAGCAAACTCATGGCCCCTTAATCATTTCTATAGTTGAGCAGTTTACATACCAAGAACCTGTTGAATGAGGGCACAGGTGGGTCCCCTCGAAGAAAGACATAATTGTTTTTACAAAATTAAATACCTACCAAAGTAATAGGGTTAGTAATTATTAAGATTACTGAAAGCAGAACACAATAATTTAAAATGAGAATAAATCTAAGACATATTTATAATATATATATATATATATATATATATTTTTTTTTTTTTTTTTTTTTTTTTTTGACAGTGTCTCACTAAGTTGCCCTGGGTAAAGTGCCATGGTATCACAGCTCACAACAACCTCAAAACTCTTTGGTTTACCCTCCCAAGTAGGTGGGACTACAGGCACCAGTAACAAGGCCCAGATGTTTTTTGGTTGCAGTTGTCATTGTTGTTTAGCTGGCCCAGGCTGGGTTTGAACCCGCCAGCCTTGTTGTATGTGGCCGGCACACTACCCATTGAGCTATGGACACCTATTAATGAATAGTAAGATATTTGAAATTAAGCTTCTATGAAAACGAGGACACATGGCATATTTAATACACAAATGAAAAACTTTCACTGAATTTGCTTGTCTTTCTGATGTAAAGAAAACATTTTTGTATCTTCAAAACCATAGCAAGAAGCAATAGCTGTGATGAGCTTTTAAAACTGGCTAGACTTTTAAAAAATTACTCCCCTTTCAATATGTACTCCCTGGGCCAGAATGAAACTATTAAGACCACATCTTTGTGAATTAGTACTTGAAAATAACTTTATTTCTACTTTTTCTGTAAAGATGTCAAAGAAATTTAGAAAAAGCATCTAAGGCAAGCTAAGACCCTTAATAGAGAGAAAGGTACCTAAAGAAACTTAGTATTTTCAACTTTAATGAAAATCTTCAGATTTTCACAGCATAAAATAATTTGACTAACATATATAGTATTTATGTTAATTAAATTAGAATGGGCAAATTTATGATATTTAGAAAAAGAAGATTTCAAATTAGCCCACATGTAGGTAATACATCCATAACAAAGTGATTCAAAAGATTTAAAAGAATTTGGAAATTTTATGACAAATGTGAAAATGCTAATACAACAAGGGTGAGCTCCTAATCTCAGACAAGGTAAAATTCAGACAGAATTTCCTATAGGGGGAAAAAAAATCTCCAAAGGTCTTTTTTATTCCCACCTTTATTACTTGTGAAACCATTTTAAAGATAAAGCTTTTCCCAAGCTGTTAACTAATTAGATAAAAAAAAATTAACCAACCAACCAAACAAACAAAATCCCCGTAACTGATAAGCAGCTTCCTGAAATAACACTGCGAATCCCTCCAATGCTAACACGAACAACCAGCTGGCAGAAGATGATAAGGATGCAGTCATATTCTTAATTGGAGCTTCTTCTAAATATGCATATTAGAATAGTTACAATACTAACTCCATGAACAGGTGACAATTATTACATGTTCAAAAACACAAATTTCTCTTATTTCATTACAAGTATAAAAAGCTTAAAAATGATATAATCACAGAGAACCTTTTGAAAGGAATGTTTATTCTTTAAAAAAATTGAAAACAACAAATACACTTCCATGGTAATTGCACATAGTATAACAATGGAGCAGGAAGAGGGGAGGAGGATGGAGATTCTTTTTTCTTTTTTATTAAATCATAGCTGTGCATATTAGTGCCATCAAGGGGTACAATGTGCTGGTTTCACATATAACCTGAAATATTTTCATCAAACTGTTTAACATAGCCTTCAGGGCATTTTCCTAGTTATTGTATGAAGACATTTGTATTCGGCATTTAGTAAGTTTCGCCTGTACCCTTCTAAGATGCACCGTAGGTGTGGCCCCACGAATTGCCCTCCCTTCCCCAACCTCCCCCATCCACTTTCCTCCCTTGCCCCTTTCCCCATATTCTTGTGCTATAGTTGAGTTATAGCCTTCATATGAAAGCTATAAATTAGCTTCATAGTAGGGCTGAGTACATTGGATACTTTTTCTTCCATTCTTGAGAAACTTTGCTAAGGAGAATA
>CAUYRH010159271.1:0-10570 GCA_963574655.1 Perodicticus potto | reverse complement strand
CTGGATAGAGTGCTGTGGCATCACAGCTCACAGCAACCTCCAATTCCTGGGCTCAAGCGAGTCTCTTGCCTCCACCTCCAAGTAGCTGGGACTACAGGCGCCTGCCACAATGCCCAACCATTATTTTTTGGTTGCAGCTGTCATTGTTGTTTGGCGGGCCCGCCGGGCTGGATTCGAACCTGCCAGCTCAGGTGTACGTGGCTGGTGCCTTAGCCCATTGAGCCACAGGCGCCAAGCCAAGGGGTACAAGTGTTTTTATTACGTGAATTGCCTTTGTACAGTTCGAGTCAAAGTCGTAAGTGTGCTTCTCACTCACACAACGTGCATTGTACCCCTGAGGTATGAATTTACCTCCCTTTCCCCCCCACCTGCTTGCTTTCTGTTGAGTTTTACTACCAGAGGTACACGTGGGTATTGAGCAGTTAGTCCCAGTTTCATAGTAAATGCATGTGGTGTCTCTTTTTCCATTCTTGCAAAATTTCACTTAGAAAGTGGTCTCCAGTTCCATCCAGATTGTTGCAAAAAGTATTAGCTCATCATTTTGTTCATTCTGAGTAGTCCTGCATGGTATACGTGTACTACATTTTATTATCCACTGATATATCGATGGGCACTTGGGTTGGTTCCACATCTTTGTAATTATGGATTGTTCTGCAATAGACATTCAAGTGCATGTGTCTTTTTTTCCTTTGGGTAAATACTCAGTAGTGGGATTGCTGTATCAAATGGTATGTCTACTTTTAGTTCTTTGAGGTATATCCATATAACTTTCCATAGAGGTTGTATGAGTCTGCCGTCCCACCAGCGGTGTGTAAGTGTGTAAGTGTTCCTTTCTCTCTGCAGCCACATCAGCATCTGTTCTTTTGGTTTTTGTTTTTTTTTTTTTTATAGGAACCATTCTCACTGGAATTAGGTGATACCTCCTTGTGGTTTTGATTTGTATTTCTCTGAATAGAGAGAGACATTGAGCATTTTTCATATGTTTATTGGCTCTTAGTCTATCTACTTTAAAAACTTTATGTTCATATCTTTTGCCCACTTTTTAATGGGGTTGTTTGGTTTTTTTCTTGGTGATTTGCTTGAGTTATTTATAGATTCTGGTTATTAGCCCTTTATCAGGTAGATAGCAAACAAATATTTTGTCCTACTCTGTAGGCATACCATCAATCTTTGCTATTAAATCTTAGATTTCATAGCAGTGGAGGAATTAGATAGAACTTTATTCTGGTCCTAAAAAAAGTGTTTAATTTACAGTTTAATTTGATAATCTAATTAACAGGCATTAAGCAAGATTGGCTTTTTTTTTTTTGAGACAGAGTCTTACTCTGGCACCCTGGGTAAAGCGCTGTGGCATCATAGCTCACAGCAACCTCAAGGCTCTTGGGCTCAAGAGATCGTCTTGCCTCAGTTTTTCTGTTTTTGGCAGAGACAGGGTCTCACTCTTGCTCAGGCTGGTCTCGAACTCCTGAGCTCAAGTAATCCACCTTCTTCAGCCTCCCAGAGTGCTGGGATTATAGGCATGAGCCACCGCATTGCCAGCAAAATTGTTTTTAAATACAAAACTTTCTCACAAGTCATGTTTTGTTATTTTTTTCTGCTATTGGTAGATAAGTAGGTCTTAAATTTATTTTGTAAGAAAGACCTATCCTAACTTTTCATTAAGGAAGCTAAAAGCAGAGTCAGCTTGGTTTTTTTTTTTTGTTTTTGTTTTTTGGCCAGGGCTGGGTTCGAACCCACCGCCTCCGGCATATGGGGCTGGTGCCCTAATCCTTTGAGCCGCAGGTGCCACCAGCTTGATTTTAATAACTCTACTTTCTTAGTCTCCAGTAACAAGTGATATTTTATTTAATCTCACAAATCATTTATTTAAGGTAAACCAGACTAGCTGTCAACTACCTGAAAATATTTTCGAAGTAGACGAACTCTCTCATTGCCTCGATTTTGATAAAGAAGTATTTTGGAGATTCTATCGCAAAAATGTCCCGGTAGGTATGGCATGTTTAAAGTGGCAAATTCATAATCATTGAGTTAATACAGGCACTTCTGCTATCACTTTCTACATGAGTTTCTGATAACCTTTGTATCAGCAAAATTGCATAATAGAAACAGGAGGGATTGTAGGAAAAGTAAAATTTCTGAAATTCTGTGCCATTTTGTGAGCCAGAGCATTAGCAGAAAAGTGATTGATTCCTGGAGGGATAACTTGGATCAACCAGATAAGTAGTTCGTGGACAGTGCTATGATAATGTGAAAAATAACAAAAAGAGAAGGGTAGAAATCTCTCCACACTCTAATTAGGGAAGGACTGAGATTGCACAGATGGAAGTGGAGCTTTGTGGAAGGCAGGGTGACTTCTCAGGAGCCAAGAGCAGTAAAGGGCTGCAACTTTGAGAAGGGTGTCTTGGGTATTGGTATTCTTTTCTTAATTTCTGAAAATATAGTTGAAGGGCTGCTGCTGTCAGGACAGAAGTATTTTACTTTCACTGAAGGTTATATAATTCTACCCCTTCTTGCGCTTGACCAGCAAAAATCACATATGAGCTAATGAGCTATCCACATTGCATCATTTCTTCATTTACCAAATGCATCTGAGCTAAGTCTCTGCAGAAACTGAGGTTGCAGCAGAGCAGACTCTTTGGGAGAGTGTCCGAAGTTTGTATTAACTTCTAAATTAAATGGGCATTGAAGATTCTCCATTTACATGTCTTTCGTTGATACATGTAATGACATTTCCTGCTGCGGGTACTACTGATCAGCAGTTTGGATTGATTTACTTAGAAGTACTAAGACCTTGTACCACCAGCGGTGTAAGGCTGTGAGGGTGGGTGTAAGATTTCTCTGCTGTTTAATTTATCAGAATTATTGTCATTTCCATTTTTAGGGGAGTCCAAATTTGTTGTTACTCAGTAACTTTCCATTTATGTTTAATATTCTGTCGAAAACAAAACTACTGTATGCAGACTCAGCGTTTAAAATACAGGTATGTATGCCTATTACTTTTGTCTCCATTAGCATAAATCATGTGATAAGCATGCAGTGTTTGGGGGGTGATAAGGAGCCACCCACTGGTGAAAACAGTGGCCGTGGTATTCAAAGAAGGCAAGGCAGATTGTAGTGATTTGGGTGAGCTTGGCCTTAAACCACATTAGGGCCCTGCAAGCAAAGGACAAAACTTGGGCAACTGGTCTAGTTGTTGAGTTTTTACCTGAAGTTGGCAGCAGTGGCCTGCAGTCTTCTGAACGGTAGTCAAAGAGGGGCAACAAACGTGGGCTTGATTAGGACTAACACCAGTATTTAAGGAGATACGAGTTCATGAAAAGATATGGCAGTAAGAAGGCAGGTGGGAGAGGATTCTTGGAATTAGGACCCCTGATAAATGGCTGGTCCTCTGTGATGGTACCATAATAAAGGTTTGTAAAAAGAGTCTCCTCTTGTCAATGTAGAGTATTGTCACCCGCTGAGGTATATTTGTGGCTATATCCAGCAAAGTGGTTTTGAACTTAAAAATGGACAATTGATAATACCCAGGGAAATTCATCAGATGATCCCAGCCTCACTGCATTTTTATAAGGATTAAATTTGTTAATATAGCTAAAGCATTTAAAACCACCTTGCACAGAGTACCCAAAGGTGTTAGGTATCATCATCACTTTTACATATGCAGACATACAGGCATAATATTCAAATACGGGTCTTTAAAGCAGGTACTTTCACGTAATGTATTTACATTAATAAAACGAAAGAGGAAATTGATTTACGAGCTCTAAGGGTGTCCATTAATGAAATATTTTACAAAGAAAGATAAAAGAAGAAAGGATATGTGAAATTTGTTTTACTTCAGCTCTTATCACCTATTCTTTCTTTGTTTTAAACAAACTTCTAGTGATAATTTTGTAGAACTAATAAATATGTGATCCCTGTTGCTTCTGCTGAGAACCCCAGACTTAAATGACCTCACATTGCCATTTGGTTTCAGAATGGACATTCTATCTGTCTGCGTCTTTCTCTCTCCTTGTCTCTTTTAAATTAACTCTCCTTTAAAATCTCTTGTCTAAGTTTTCCTCTCTTGTCTAAGTTGTCCTCCTTTCAGAATGGACATTCTGTCTGTCTGCGTCTTTCTCTCTCCTTGTCTCTTTTAAATTAACTCTCCTTTAAAATCTCTTGTCTAAGTTTTCCTCCTGGCTAGAGTGTGGTAGCATCATCATAGCTCACTGCAACCTCCAACTCTGGGGCTCAAGTGACCACTTTCTCAGACCTGCTGGATTTTTCCCATAGCCTCCTTTGTCTCTCAACATCTTCCCTTCTCTTCGGGACTACTGGGTCTCAGTGCACGGTTCCAGTGGATGCTAACACATCTCTTAGTCTACTTTTTTTTTTTTTTTTTTTTAACACAAGAGTCTCACTTTATTGCCTTGGTAGAGTGCCCTGGTGTTGTAGCTCACAGCAATCTCAAATTCTTGGGCTCAAGCAATCCCCTTGCCTCAGCTTCTTGAGTACCTGGGACTACAGGTGCCCACCACAACTCCTGGCTAGCTGTCTTAGTCTCTTAATGGTAGCTAGCTTTGGTAACTGAATCATTAACAATCGTGTTTATGGGGTAAAATGGTCCAGTGAAACCTGCAGTTGGTCATGTACCCACTAATCCAGGTTGGCTCCCCAGAGGGGATTATTTTATTTATTTATTTTCTTTGGACAAAGTCTCAGTCTGTCATCCTGGCTAGAGTGTGGTAGCATCATCATAGCTCACTGCAACCTCCAACTCCGGGGCTCAAGTGACCACTTTCTCAGACCTGCTGAGTAGCTGGGACTCCATGCCCAACTCATTTTTTCTACTTTGGGTGGAGATGGGGTCTTGTTCTTGATCAGGCTGTTACCTAACTCCTAACCTCAAGGGATCCTCCCACCTCAGACTCCCGGAGTGCTAGGATTATAGACATGAGCCACTGTGCCTGGCCCCAAAGTCTTTGATTCCTCGGGTCCTATATTTCTTCTGCTCACTGACAGTAGGGACTGTACTATCTTTGATAATGTATTTAAGGCTCTTTTTGTAAATGTGATATGCACTTATACACAGAACCAGTTTATCCTCTTTATAAATTGAAATAAATTGAGTGCTAATGGTAGAATGACGTGAAACATTTCTGTTTTTCTAGTTTGAAAAAGTCAAGGCTGATTTGAGGTTGGCAGAAATTGCTCCACAAAGATCTGAAGTACGCCCTTTTCTCCAGTCCATCTTGACTCTAACAGTCAGAAGGGATCACTTGGTTGAGGATGTTTTGAATCAGCTCAGTCAATCTGAGAACGAAGACCTTAGAAGGGAGTTGTGGGTAAGGTTTAATCCTCACTGAATACTTTTTTGCTGCTGAGAGAAGAGAAACATAGAAGAATGTAACAAAGGGTCTCCTAGAGGGGAAATCGCCTCCCTTTGCCGCAGAGGTTGTCTGTTTGTGGGGTTCCATAAGTCCCTAGTTACTTCTGAGTTGCAGGTGGTGGCTGTGGGCACTCAGTCCATTGGGCCTAAGGAGCAGCAGGCAGAATGTTTGCTCTCCCCACCCCGTTGGGTACGGAGTCCAGTACTGGGCCTGAGGGCTCCAGCCCCTTCTGAGGTCTGACCTGGCCCAGCTGTTACCACACCTGAAAGGTTTCAGTGGGATGGGCTTGGCACAGAAGAGAATTAACAGTTTGTTCCTGCTCTTACGCAGTGACCTAAATTGCTTTGTGAAGAGCGAATTTTCTCTTTAATGACTATCATTACTGGGGGGGACATAATTGTAGATTTATTTACTCACATTCAGAATGTTCACAAGTGAGTTTTGGTTTAGTTAGTATACAGCTTGTCTTACTCGTACGTATTTGACTATTATAACACAGAATAATAATGGCTGGTAGACCTAGTGAGTACTTTCTTCTTGCCAAAAACTGTTCTAAATGCTTCCCACTTATTTGTTTAACCCTTTCAACAACATTATGTGGTAGGTTCTCTTTTGTCCTCACTCTGCAGACGGGGACGTTGAGGTACAGAACGGTTAGGGGACATATCCAAGGGCAACCCAACTGGTGTCGGAGCCAGGATGTGGGCCAACAGTTAGGCATGAGACTTCCAGTTCATTAAGACAAATAAAAATTGGCCTGATGATATTTAGTAAATAGAGTATTTTTGACAGGAGACCTCAGTGTGCTACTTACCCTCCTGAGATTAAAGAAAGATTGATTTTCCTAAAGCCTCGGACACTGTTTTAAAAGTATGTTACATTGGAGTTCGCAGGTAGAGTTGGCATTCCCACATGTTTTTGCACACAGATAATTTTATGCCTCTGATAAACTTATATGATCCTAATCTTTGCCAGCCAAGTAGTCCACTCAGTTATTTTAGTCCTACTTTTATACAGCATATTCCAAAAGTTGCCCCTGATGTCACCACACAGAGGGAAAACGGGATATTTTAGCTAACTGTATCTTTTTTATTTTATTTTATTTTTTTTTATTTTTTGCGGTTTTTGGCTGGGGCTGGGTTTGAACCTGCCACCTCCGGTATATGGGGCCAGCACCCTACTCCTTTGAGCGACAGGTGCCGCCCACTGTATCTTTATTTATAAAATATTCATTACAAAAAAATTTTATAAAGAGAGTCAGTCAACACATAGAGAATATTTTGAACATTTTTTTTTTTTTTTGCAGTTTTTGGCCAGGGCTAGGTTTAAACCCACCACCTCCGGCATATGGGCCGGTGCCCTACTTGTTGAGCCACAGGTGCCAATTTTGTAAAATTTTATAATTTTAAATTATAAAATCCAGGTACCAGTTAGTGAGCATTTACCATTTTCCAGATACCGCGTGGGGCATTTTACCTGTTATTCCTATAATCTTTCTGACCATCTTGTGGGAAGACTGAGGGTTTGTAAGATTAGGCACTCTGTCCCTGTAAGGTGAAGGGGACACCAGAGCTTGACACCTGATTTTATTACAAAGATTTTATACTTTCCCTGAGGTTTGAAAGGTGCATCTCTGGGGAATAGAAGTGTTTATCCAAATAACGAAGCCAGTAAGAGGAGCGTTGGGGGTGCCAGTGGACCCCCCAAAAACAAACGTCTTCGGAGACAAATGTCTGTCAATCAGGAGAGAACATCCAGTGGATCAGAAGGTTAAAGGCCCACAAGTGAGAAATGAAGTTTCAAAAGAAAATGAGCATCCAGGGAAAGAGCAGAGAGAAGGGACAGAATGCCAGGGTAAAACTTCAGGAAATTCTGGTTTCTGAAGTTACGCCAACAGGAAAAAGAAGAAAAGGAGACATAAAAACCTGAAGAGCTTCTCATAAGAGAAAGCAAGAAGGGGGTAAGGAAAAGGAGGAAGTCAGAATATAGAACGAGCTTTAAAGAATAAGGAGGTGAAATATGAGAGAACGCCATTGGAACTGGGGATTCTCAGGTTCTTGGTCTTCCTGGAGAGAACCACCTACGCAGAGGAGTGGAGCTGGAGGTTGATGGATATCTCTGAATTTTGGCAGCCTAGAGAGTGTAAAAGGAGCCAGTGTTGTCTCTATCAGAGACCGTGGGTTAGGATTTGTTTTTTCTTTTAAGATAAGGGAAACCTTAACACATTGGTAAACAGAAGTGAAAGATTCCAAGAAGGAAGGGCAGGAATGGAGTGCCTGAAGAGGCAAAGATAGGGAACGATGGCATCACCTTGGAGAGGGGTGGGTGTGAACGGGGGGGGGGAACGTATCATCCTCGGAGCAGACAGCCAAATCCACAGGCACCTCACGCGCACTCTAGTGTTTCAGTTTTCTGAAAAACTCTAATATCCATGATTTCTTTTTATGATACTCGCTGAACCTGATGACTGTAATAGGAATGACAATCGAGGTCCAGTTTAGGGGTGAAGACTTCAGGCTCTGGAATTGAGCAGATAAAGGATTACCTCCAGGCATACCATCTAGCTTGGGAAAGGTACTGAAATTCTTGAGGTCTTGTTACCCTCATAGAAGTAATGGAGAAATGAAATACGATAATGTGAGCAAGAGGCTTCCAATAGTGCCTGCCAAACACTTGGGTCCATAATTAATGTGAGCTACTCTTCTCAGTGAGCAAGACTTCACATCACCCTGAGTGATGTGTTGTTTGCGCTGTTCGCTCAGGTTTCATTTTATGGAGAAATTGGCTATGACTTGGGAGGAGTCAGGAGAGAGTTCTTCTGTTGTCTGTTTGAAAAGATGACCCAGCCAGAATATGGGATGTTCACATATCCTGAAGAAGCTTCCTACATGTGGTTTCCCGTCAAGGTAAGTCCTCTTTCCTTTGCTTCTGCTATTTCGTGACAGAAGAAGCATACCTTCATAACACGGAAAATTAAGTTGTCTAGACTGTTTTGTATTAGAAGAAGAGTTAGTGGTATAATGGTGGAGCTAAACTTCAATTCTAATGAAGTGATTACTTTCTTTAAAATAGAGTCCCTTTCCCCTTGGTTCCCATGTCTGTTCACACAGGAAAACTCAAGCAATGTATTTGACCATTTATAAAATGTATGGATAAAAAAGAACTCTTTCTTAGGCACTCATTCTTTGTTTCCATTCTGTTTTCCTGATGAATTAGTAGAGAATGGCTATGGAAAGAAATTGTGCCAACTGTGGTTTATAAGGATTACTGAGCCTAATGTGTTTTTATTCCTGTTCTACTGGCAGTAAACAAAACCACAGCAGGGATTGAACTTGACATGACCAAATATAAACCCTAAATATGTTTAACGTGAGTTTTTCTTAATTTTAATTTGCATTTGATTTTCTGAAAGAGGAAAAAAGTTTATTTAATATATATACTTTGTACTTGTAAATGCTGATAATCCTTAAGGTTTTTTTCTCTTTTCAGCCTAAATATGAGGAGAAGAAATATTTCTTATTTGGGATTCTGTGTGGACTCTCCCTCTTCAGTTGCAATGTTGCCAATATCCCTTTCCCACTGGCACTGTTTAAGAAACTTTTGGGCCAGATACCATCATTGGAAGACTTAAAAGAACTCAGTCCTGTTTTTGGAAAGTAAGTAAACAGTTCCTGAAAAAGGACCCTATCTATCCTATATTTGGTTAAGTATTTTAACCAAATAGTAGCATTTTAGGTACTTTACGCCAACTCGAAATGGCCAGAATTGTTGGATAATAGTTTCATTTTCTAGAATTGAGAAGAGCCGATTATTCCCATGACTAGTCCTCAGTGCTTGCATGAATCTTTGAAGTTTTCTATGTAGAAAAAGTATGGACAGAGCATAGGTTATACCTTGCCGCAAAATCTATTAATAATATTTCTATTGAATATTGTTGCATGTCATCACCTTTAAAATGAAAACTTACTTCTAAGTTAAAAGACAAGCCACCAGTTCACAAAAAATTGATAATGTACACAATAGAAAGTGTTCATAACCCTGCTGCATAATGTTCTTACATATTTATAAGAAGAATTAAGTATCCAAGATGGCAAACCACAAGACACAGTAAAAATGGCTCATAAATAAAAAGATGCTAAACCTCAGTGCTCATAGAATGAATATTAAAATGAGAGGCTAACTTATGCTTCAAGTTGATAGTGCTTTGAAACATTATTGTGATATATTAGCAGAGGTTTGAAAAAGGTTGACTCTAATGAAACCTTTGCTAATATATCACAATAATAACCTTTTTCAAACCTTTGCTAATATATCACAATAATGTTTCAAACCACTATCAACTTGAAGCTTAAATTTCAGTTATTGTTAGTGGAAATATAAGCTGGTATTCCTTGTCAGAATAATGGGGCGATACTTACCAAAATAAAAATGTGTTTGCCTTTTTGTCCCAGCAATTCTGCTTTTAGACATTTCACTTTCAGAAATACATACCCAGGCAAGGATTAGTGTATACTAATGTACATTGTACATGTGTTATATTTCTAATATGTAAATAATGAATGTCCTTCAATAAGAGAATTAAATACATTTGGTATACTTATACAACAGAATACTACAGAGTTTTTTTTTAAAGAATAAGAACAGTGGTCTAATTTTATCATTATTATTGTCCCTATTTTATCCAAGAGGAAACTAAAACAGAAAAGTTAGGTAAGTTGCTCTAAGTCTCAAAGT
This sequence comes from Perodicticus potto, assembly GCA_963574655.1. Lineage (NCBI taxonomy): Eukaryota > Metazoa > Chordata > Mammalia > Primates > Lorisidae > Perodicticus > Perodicticus potto. Next base: position 464 of record CAUYRH010159271.1, on the reverse strand, counting down.
GACAGAACCATGATTTGAGCACAGTGTGGCTCCAGAGTCCAGCTATTAATGATTGTCCTACTTACACTAATAAGGGGGGAAAGGTATCAAAAGTTCAAGGTTTAGAAAGAAAGAGATAAATTCGTCATTACTTTTTACTGCAAACTTTGAAGATGACCTAAATAATGCTTATGCCTTACAAGGACTTAATAAACTTAATAATATAATACACATAAACTAAAAGATCTTAAAATCTGTATCATCGTTTCTTAGACTTTTAGTGTCTTAAAAATGATTGAGGATGCCAAAGAGCCTTTTTTTTATTATTATTAAATCATAGCTGTGTACATTAGTGCAATCAAGGGGTACAAATCTGAAATATTTTCATCAAACAGTTTAACATAGCCTTCATGACATTTTCTTAGTTATTATATGAAGACATTTGTATTCTGCATTTAGTAAGTTTTGCCTGTACTCTTCTAAGA
>CAUYRH010159269.1:0-12858 GCA_963574655.1 Perodicticus potto | reverse complement strand
AAATACAAAAAGAAAGTAACAGTTTGCAGGCAAATCAACTCAACTTGGTAATATGCTTTTTTAAAACTAAAACTAGATTCAGTGAACCCCTTGGTTAAAAAATTAAGCTGATAGCCCAGAGTTGTGATGGACACCTGTAGTCCCAGCGGCTCAGGAGGCTGAGGCAGGAGGATCACTTAAACCCAGGAGTTTGAGGTGACTGTGAGCTCTGATGCCAGGGCACTCTACCCAGGGTGACAGAGTGAGACTCTGTCTCAACACAAAATAAACCGCCCCCCTCCCAACAAACAAGCAAAAAACTTGGTTGAACAACTAGGCTACATGAAAATCTTTAAGAACAACCTTGAAGGGGAAAAATGTCACAAAAATTTAACATCTGGAATCTATGTGTGTATCGTCAGGTAAGAGGAAGAAATTATCCTGTTTATTTTATTTGTTAATATTTACAAGCTCCACTGAATTACTTCTCTGCCAGTGGCTGCTTCTATACTTACTCTCCCAATCTCTGATTCCTATGAAAAGGACCCCTCTCCATTTGTTGTGGGATCAATTGGACTGTAATAGTCTATCTTTTCCAAATATTATAACAGGATTCTCCTGCGTGGTTGAGGAACTAACAGAAGAGTGGTGAGATTTGATATGATGCAACAGATACTTCCTATTCTAAGTGGCAAGGAAGTTGATGTCAGAGTCACACACAGAAGAGAGCGTGTAGAAGTTTTGGGAGAGAGGAAATGTAGATAAGGAATTCTTCTCAAAAGAAACATCTTCTAGGGACATATCATAGTGCAAACAGAAAGTGATTGGAGAAGGTGGGGGACTAAATGCTTTTGGAAAGAACTTCAGAGCCCTGAAATGCCAGTGCGTGTGGAATGTGAATGGATTAGGTAATAATCAATAGGACCAATTGTTACAGACCTCCCCTTCTAATCCTTGACCCTTCTCTTAGGCCAATATGTACTTATGGCCTCTAGAGCTCTCACAAGAACGCTTGAGCCAACAGCTTTCCCTTTGTAGTCTCTATGCTTTATCTAAGACAAAAATATCCCCCACTTTGTAGTGAGGGGAATAGTATAGATAGCGTTGCCAGTGAGTAAAGGCATGCACACCATTGGGGCTCACATTGTGATACCATGTTATAATTTATGACACTCTTGCCCAAGGATACATTGTATGAGACTCAAAGGAAACCAATGTAAAAAAACTCCAGCGAAACTGCCCTGCCCATTTTCTATGACACCAGGCACAGTGTATTCCAGAAACCAGTGGTTAGGGAAAGCATGACTCTGCATTACCAAGGCGGAAGCTGGTAGGGAGGAAAATCCCCAACCTGTTCTCTCAGGCCAGCAGTCAGTCTGACTATAAACAAGTCAGATTGCAATGTTGTGAGGTAATCCCAGTCTGACTCAGTCCTTTATCAGAACCTCGCAGGTCATTTTTACGAATCTTTCCTTGAGCAAATGAAAGTTTCCCAGTGATGCCATATTTAAATGTTATGTCTCTGCCTATCCAATCCTTTACTTATCCTTGCTTTTATTTACTTTCCTTGAAATGGATTTAGTCATAACAACAAGTGACAGAAAAGAAAACAAGGGAGGAAGATGCGTAGGCTTCCTCTCCTTAACTCACATTTATCCCTGTACCCGAGGCCACTTTCTACAAGAGCAGATACTTGGCAAAGTAGAATAAAAGACAATAGGTTCAATTCCCTACACTTGTAAATGAAAAAAATGAGGGCCCCAAGGCTCAGCACTCAGCGGATAGCGGGCCAGCCATATACACCTGAGCTGGCAGGTTCAAACCTGGGCTGGGCCTGCTAAGCAACAACAACAACAATAACAACAACAACAAAATAGCCGGGCATTGTGGCGGGCGCCTGTAGTCCCAGCTACTTGGTAAAGGCTGAGTCAGAAGACTCGCTTAAGCCCAAGAGTTTGAGGTTGCTGTGTGCTGTGATGCCATAGAACTCTACTGGGGCAAAAAAGTGAAACTCTGTCTCAAAAAAAAAAAAAAAAAAAAAAAAAATGAGGGTTCCAGGAAGAGAAGTGACTTGACTAAGTTCCATTGCAAATTAATGGGAGAACTTGGATTACAATTACAGTCTAATCTTAGCGCCTAAAAGTTTATAAAGCCAAAAAGCCCTCAGAATTAAAGAGTACAACATTTTTTCTTTAGGGTACATGAAGGCTAATGGTATTGAAATTGCTTTTGAAGAGGGGAGGGGTTCACAGTGTCCCTCACTTCCTAGCTCACCCCAGGCCTCAGCCTAAAGCCTCTCCTTCCAGAAAAGGCTGTTGGAGCCAAAACAATTTGAAAATCATTGATGTTTTGTGATGTTTTCATTGTATTGATGAGAACATTGGGGCCTAGCGAAGTAAAATGATCTGCCTGCTGCTCATCTGAAAATGTTAGAACCTCAGTGGGCAGCCCCTCATGTTTTAAACAGCTTAGAAATTCAGAACAAAAGTAATGTTCTGTATTTACCTCCTAGAGGTTAAAGAAAAAGAGGAAACAAGTTATACTGTCCTCAAGGAGAAACCACACCAGTGCTTTAAGGGGAAGTCTCAGCATGCGATGTGGCCAGCCCTGCCTCTTCCCTAAAATCAAACCTGGAGTTCTCAGTACTTGGCGTCCCACAGAGTGTACCCTCAGCTCAAGTGTGAACATATGAAGTGAAGTACGGAAATCACACTGCCCCTGAGTGCATATACGTATCTTTTTTATGGGCTTCAGCTTATAAAACTCCAAGGCCCTCATTCATACAAACAAATCAAAGATTCTCGCAGTTACTCATCCTTCAAAGCTGACTGCCCAGATTTCTTTTATGAAACTTGGAGAATATATTTGGAGTGGTCTGTTTTCCATTATATACATACCTGAAATTCATTTTAGGGGTCATGAGGCCTATTTAAATTTATAGCCAGACACCTTCTTAGGGAGATCATTGGAAAACCTCCCCTTCCACAGAGAACACTGGAGACAGACATGCCCTTCGTATTCAGATGCTGCTGTGCACAGAGAAAACAAACATGGTTTTATGAACATGCAGCAAAGATCAACAGAAGGCCCAGGGATTCATTTATTAAACCATGGCCAATGAGTCATCTAGAGGCACCAAGTAGACCAACTAATATTCCATATGTTTTAGTGAATTTAAATAAATCACTTAGGTTTATTAGACACTAGCCTGTTTTTTTTTTTTTTTTTTTTTGCTCCCCAACACAGCTCCAGATTAAAGGGTACAACTTATTAGTCAGGTTACACTAGAGCAGGGTAAAATCTCATTATTTGAGTGAGAATAGTTTTTCTCTTCATGCAATTGTCTCCGAAAAATAGTGACTCTCAACTGTGATGCTGAGACAACATGCTGTCATTCCCCAGGGGTAATCTCCTCTGATGTCAGGGTCATTCTTGCCTCTGGCCTTTTGGATCTTAGCACAGAACAAGTCAGCATGCACTCAGAGTTTGGGGCATTTACTATACCTGAGCACCTTCTCATTAGCATGTATTAACAGCTCATCTCCATTTTAAACCGGAGAAAATGGTCTCTGGAGACTTGGATCTATGCAGAAAACCTCCTAAATCTTTATCAGTGTTAAAGGATATCTATATAGGCCAGGTACAGTGGCTCACACCTGTCATCCTAGCACTTTGGGAGGACAACGTAGGAGAATCATTTGAGGCCAGGAGTTTAAGACCAGCTTGAGCAATATAGTGAGTCCCTGTCTCTACAAAAAATAGAAAAATTAGCCTGACATAGCAGCATGCACCTCTAGCCCCAGTTACTTGGGAAGTTGAGGCAAGAGGATTGCTTATGGCCAGGTATTTGAGTTTACAGAGAGCTCTGATACACCCTAGCCCAGGCAGCAAGAACAGAAAATCCCAAAACAAACAAACAAAAGGGACATATATATACTGCTGATTGTAACTGATTCTTAGGGTTCATTTGCTAGTGGGTAATAACTCAAGACCTCTGACATTTCTAGGACACAGATTAACTCCAAATAACAGAAAGGATGAGGGAATTAGGCCTAGAAGTGAACAATTGATTAAAGGCATTGCTAGAGGTCAAGGGGCTACTCTGGGCTCAGAACTTGAAGAGATCTACTCTTTCCTGGGAGCTTGCGCCTGACTCAGAAGGGAAACCACAGTGGATTCCCCCAAGTTCTGCATGTGCTCAGCATCAGCAAAGTCTGGAAGCCAAATAGAACCATCCAGAAATTGGAGAGATCAGGGTGACAATTAATGTTTTTAAATAGTGCTATTCCTGTTTTGTGAAAAATGCCTTGCCATGTGTTTATAATACATGATCTTGTAAATTGCTGCTCTCATGTGTGGTGAGAAATAGTTTTCCCCAATTCTGCCTCATTTATAAAGAAAGGTATAGAAATTAGATAAGGGGCTCCATCGCAGAGGCTGTAGTCCCATGATTTATTTTATAGTTATTCAACAAATATTCATTGCCGGGCATGGTGGCTTATGCCTATGATCCTAGCACTTTGAGATGGTGAGGCAGGTGGATTGCTTGAGCTAAGCAGTTTGAGACTGGCCTGAGCCAGAACAAGAACCCGTCTCTACTAAAAATAGAAAAACTAGCCGGGTACTGTGGCAGGCACCTGTAGACCCAGATATTTGAGAGGTTGAAGCAAAAGAATCTCTTGAGTCCAAAAGACTGAGGTTGCTGTGAGCTATGATGCCACCGCACTCTACCCAGAGCCACAGAATGAGACTCAGTTTCAAAAAAAAAATTACTAAGCTCCTCTTAGTATATCCAGATATTATAGATCTGGACCTTGGAGAGCTAGACAATGTCTCTGTCCTCATTAAGCATATATATGAGCAGGCAAATTAATAAATAAAAACATGATTACAAGTTTGATAAGCAGAAGGAAACAAGGTATATTCTGCAAAATGACCTACATCAGGAAGTGTCAAACTTTTCCTGTAAAAAGCCAAATAGATTCTCCGTGGACTGTGACACCTCTTGTGAAACTATTCCATTTACCGTCATAATCTAAAAGCAGCCACAGTGCCTGTATATATGAACAGTCTTGGCTGTTTCTACTAAAAGTTTCTCTATAGACACTAAAATTTGAATTTCTTGTCATTAAATATTATTTATTTTAATCATTTTTTAAAAGATTCAAACTATTCTTTTTCTTTTAAATTAAATCATAGCTGTGTACATTAGTGCAATCATGGGGTACAATGTGCTGGCTTCATATACAATCTGAAATATTTTCATCAAACTGTTTAACATAGCCTTCATGGCCTTTTAATCACTATATGAAGACATTTGTATTCTACATTTGGTAAGTTTCATCTGTACCCTTCTAAGATACACCATAGGTGTGAAAGAGGTAAAGTCTCCATCTTCTGTTCCCCTCTACCCAACGTCCCCCCCTGCCCTCCCATGCGCCTTTCCCCATATTCTTGTGCTATAATTGGGTTGTAGACTTCATATGACAGCTATAAATTAGCTTCATGGTAGGGATGAATACATTGGATACTTTTTCTTCCATTCTTGAGATACTTTGCTAAGAAGAATATGTTCCAGCTCCATCCATGTAAACATGAAAGAGGTAAAGTCTCCGTCTTTCTTTAAGGCTACATAATATTCCATGGTATACATGTACCACAGTTTATTAATCCATTCATGGATCGTTGGCACTTGGGCTTCTGGTTCAAACTATTCTTAACTCATGAGCCACACAAAAACAGGGTTCAATGTGGCCTGTAGACATGTGCTTTCTGTTAACTCTAGGATGTGTGACTCAGGGAGAAGGGAGTGGTAATAACTTACATAGAAGTTGGTATGGCTTCCCTGAAGAGGGAAGAGCTGGAAGAGTTAAGGAAACAATGAATTACTCAGGAGGCTGAGGAGAGAAGATGGTTTGAACCCAAGAGTTTGAGGTTGCTGTGAGTTACCACACTATGTCTCCCTACTCAGGGTGACAGAGTGAGACTGTCTCAAAAATAAAACAAAAACAAAATCAAGAGAGAGAGAGAAGACCCTGAAGCAACGACCTCCTAGGAATCTCAAGTTGTGCATAAAGATGTATTAAGAAATAAAAGAGGGGGGCAGCACCTGTGGCTCAAAATAGTGGGGCACTAGCCACATGTACCGGAGGTGGAGGGTTCAAACCTGGCCCTGGCCAAAAACTGCAAAAAAAAAAAAAGAAAGAAAGAAAGAAAGAAAGAAAGAAAGAAACGAGGTCAGCTGAAAACCTTTAAAACAATACCCTACTGTATTTGTGGGTATTGACCTCTGGTCTTTAGGGGATAACTGTTATAGAAAAGGATGGTGTCAATAGGGCATAAATAATCATTCAGTGAAGTTTTATATTCTCTTAATGTAATTGTCTCTGGCAAAGAAAAAGAGGTTGATTTTTTCCCGGTTGTATATGATTACTTGGCGTGGTAATCTTTGTGTCAATTAAAATAAACAATCCTGTAGAAATGGTAGACAATTTTCATTGAATAATTTTAACGTAGGTCCATGTCACTGGGTATGAAACCATTGTGTTTGCCAGTCAAATGTCGTCACTCACTTGGGTAGGATTTGTACAGTGAAATCATTTATGAAGAAAAATATATCCATTTAGAAGTCTATTTATCAGTGTTTTACTCTTGTATAAAACCTTTTTGCACTACCACAGAATTGTAAACTGGCTATCTGAGCAATATGATTGGAGGGTATCCATAAAAATAAATGATGAAGAGAAATGCCCAAATACTATTTATTATAGTGTTTTGTCTGAACCCATACTTCATTTATGATTTCAAAGCTTGGCATAACAACAACAAAAAAAGAAATATAAAAAGATTTCTTGCTAAGTACAGTCGCCTTATATAGGAGAGAGATGATTATTTCTGTCTATATTTTAAATCTGTGACAGAACTCTAAATCTTACCCAGATGCTGGTAAAAGGGAACATTTTCTTCATTTTAGAAATAATACCCACGGAACATACCCATCTGTCTGTTGTAAGAAAAATGTCCAAGTTGCATGTTTATCCAAAGAACCCAAAGCGCTAGCGTGAGCTAAAATATGTGAAGAAAAATAAAATCAAAGAAAATAGGGGGTGATAGTGCTTTAATATGTGTTTCTGGTGAAAATGGTGTTTAGGGTGTCTGTTACATAAAAAGCACCTTCCAGCATAGTACATTGATGTTGATGACACAGTCATAACTGTGTCTCTCAGATGTGAAACAGAAAAATGTCCAATGACATCCTACAACACTTGATGTCTATTTCAAATTTTCACCAGGTGAACAAACATATCTTAGTTTACATAGAAACATTTACCTTTGTTGCCCTACATCATTGGGTAATTTAATTTGGGGTGTAGGAGTTTGGGGTATTTTGGGTTTTATAATAGATTATGATAATCTTTGGATATAACTTCGATTAAATTAAAAAGTCCCTTATCTAATGCCTTATAGGGTCCTAAACATGACATGAGGAAGACTAAAACCCTTCCCCAATATTTCACATCCATCCAGAAAAACAACCTCAAAAACTCTGATCTGAAGTGGAGAAGTTAAAAGCTATAATAGAGGGAGAAAATGCTAAGGGAATAGAAGAAAGTAAATGGTTAATTTAATTTAATTTAATAATTTTTGCTTTGTTTTTGAGATAAAGTCTTGCTCTATTGCCTGGGCTACAGTGCAATGGTATCATTATAGCTCACGGCAACATCAAACTCCTGGGCTTAAGTAGTCCTCCTGCTCCGGCCTCGAGTAGTTGGGACCACAGGTGCAGGCCACCATGCCCACCTAATTTTTCTATTCTTTGTAGTAATGAGATCTCTCTGTGTTGCTTGGGCTAGTCTTAAACTCCTGGCCTCCCAAAGTACTAAGATCAGAGACACGAACCACTCACTGCACCAGGACCTGGAGATGGTTAATTTAAATGGAAGAAATCTAGACTGTTTCATAGATGATTTGGCATTTGAGCTGAGCCTGCGCCAACAAATGAAGATGCAAGGGGAGGCATTTTAATCCACAGGAAACAGTTTGTAAGTGCTCTGAGCAATTCTTTTCTTTTCTTTTTTTTGTAGTGTGTGTGTATGTGTGTGTGTGTGTATGTGTGTGTGTGTGTGTGTGTATGAGAGAGAGAGAGAGAGAGAGAGAGAGACTCACTCTATCACTCTGGGTAGTAAGCCTTGGTGTCATAGCTCACAACAACCTCAAACTCTTGGGCTCAGGCAATCCTTTTGCCTCAGCCAACCCAGTTGCTGGGACTACAGGGACCCTAAGACCCCCTGCTAGTTTTTCTATCTTTAGTTGAGACAGAGTCTCACTATTTCTCAGGCTGGTCTTCAAGTCCTGAGCTCTAGCAGTCCACCCACCTTAGCCTTCCAGAGTACTAGGATTACAGGTAGTGAGCCACAGCACTGGCCTTGAGCAATTCTGATTTGCTTTGGTTTTTCACACTGAAAAAAATGTAAATTACCTTCTATGAAGTAAAAAAATAAAGCATAGCAGAACTCTGGAACTCCTTCAATCAGGGCTGGCTTTATGGGTGAGTGCAACTTGAGTAGTTGCACAGAGGAGGAGGGTCCTCTGTTTGTTTTGATACTTTGCTGTTATCACCTTGAAATTCATAATAATTTTTGAATGAGGAATCACAGTTTATACTATGTAGCTTTTCCTCCCCCTCTCATTGTACAACATACCCAAATGTGCAGTTCTCTTTCCTGCAGCTAATCATTTTTCTTTGATTTTTTTAATAGTTTACTCTCTGAACAAAACAATTTAATCTTGCCTTATATGATGTCCCAGAGATAGAATCATGGAAGGGGTAAATGATGGTGCCCAGAGATGAGGCCAAGTTTATTGAAAGGGAGAGTGACCCACCTGGGCAGTGCAAAGATGGCATCTGTGGTAGGGGAGCAGTTAGAGACTCCTTTTATGTGGGGCCGTAGTGGATGGGCACATTCCACTGCTTGCTTGGAAAGTTAGGGTCTTTGGGTGCAAACTTCTCCAGGGGCGGGCTAGCCAGGCCTTTGTATCTTTGTCTCAGGAGGTGAGCAGGATGGGGGGAGGGGAAACTGTGTGTGGCTGTTTTAGGTTTCCCAACAAATCATACAGTATGTACTCTGTCATCTCGCTTTTCTCACTCAATATTATGTCTTCAAGAATCATCCATATTTTGATTCATTCATTTTTTCAGTTGCTTTCTTTCTTTCTTTCTTTTTTTTTTTTTGAGTGCAGTGGCATCATAGCTCACAGCAACCTCCAACTTGGGCTCAAGCAATCCTCTTGCCTCAGTTTTTCTATTTTTTAGTAGAGACGGGGGTCTCGCTTTTGCTCAGGCTGATCTCAAACTCTCTCAAACTCAAGCAATCCACCCACCTCGGCCTCCCAGAGTGCTAGGATTACAGGCGTGCGCCACTGCGTCCAGCTTTCAGTTACGTTTTAAGTGAGCACTACCCACTAGCATACCATGGGATTGATTGGTACATGGAGGAAAGCAAAGGTGTAGGTGAAGAGATCAGTTAGGACGCTGGGCTAATGGACAATTACAATATGAGAGCCTGGGGCCGATGAATAATAATACCTCAGGAAAACCTCTGCTCTCTAGAAACCAGGACTTCAGAACCCCCAGACTTTTGGGACTACTGAAGATTTAGAAAAAACTTAAAAATCTAAACCAATAGCAACGGCAATAAAAGAAGCCCCTGCCTTGGAGCAAAGAAGCAGGCCCCGGGCATCCAGCAGCAAATGACATTGAAGACATTTCAGTGAACTGAAAGTTATTCCCAGCATGCTACGTTACCCAAGAAAAAAGGAAATGTTCTCACTGGATGCATAATTGGATAGAATACGTGCACACAAATTTGTGTAGGTGCATACATGCGTATTACATCTATATGTGTATGTATACCTTTATACACTTGGCTATATGTGTATCAACACATATTCATTTAGACACAAATGCTCTTTTTAAAACATGAAAGCATTGAATTATAGATGTAGCACAAGAAATTGCAAGAAAGCTATTATTATTATTATTATTATTTTGCACAGTAATATTCACAACAGCTTTATTCTTTTATTTATTTTTTTTTTTGTAGAGACAGAGTCTCATTTTATCGCCCTCGGTAGAGTGCCGTGGCGTCACACAGCTCACAGCAACCCCCAACTCCTGGGCTTAGGCGATTCTCTTGCCTCAGCCTCCTGAGTAGCTGGGACTACAGGCACCCATCACAGCGCCCGGCTATTTTTTTGTTTTGCAGTTTGGCCGAGGCCGGGTTTGAACCCGCCACCCTCAGTATATGGGGCCGGCACCCTACTCACTGAGCCACAGGCGCCACTCACAACAACAGCTTTATTCTTAATAGCACCAAACAGGAAACAAACCTAGTGACCACCAATAGAAAAAACATTTTTTTAAAAAAATAAATTTATTTCAGGTTAATTGAGGATACAAACAACCAGGCTGAAGATCATCCAGAGATGATCTGAAGCTGTGTAGCAAATTTGGCAACGGCTGTGATTAGAAGTTTATGGGGCAATGGAAAGGGCAAAGGGCCAGAGAGAAAGTAAAATAAGACAACTCCAGAGAGTATGTGGTAGACATAATCTCCACTATGGACTACGTATATCCATGCTTCGTCAATGGACATCCATCCCTAGTGGGGGATATTAAAATCACCAAGGCTGGCTGGGCATAGTGGCTCATGCCTGTAAACCCAGTGCTCTGGGAGGCAGAGGCGGGTAGATTGCTTGAGCTCATGGTTCAAGACCAGCCTGAGCCAGAGCAAGACCTGGTCTCTAAAAAAGAGCTGGTGTTGTGGCGGGCACCTGTAGTCCCAGCTACTTGGGAGTCTGAGGCAAGAGAATCACTTAAACCCAAGAGTTTGAGGTTGCTGTGAGCTGTGATGCTATAGCACTCTGCCCAGGGCTACAAAGTGAGACTCTGCCTAAAAAAAATAGGAAATTAAAAAAAAAATAAAATCACCAAGGCCTTCTAGTGGAAGACAGGACCTATTTACGTCAATAAGAAAGTACTTTATTTAGTTGTTAGTCCAATAAAAACACATCAGACACTACCATTCAGCATTCTGGGAGAGATATTCATTATTGAACACAAGTGACCTTAAATAACAAAACCATTGGGGAGGGGCAAGATGGCCGACTGGAAGCAGCTTCCAACAGAGGCTCCTGTCCAAAAGGAAAGATAACCTCCTGAAACTGCCCAATTGAGCTGAACACTGGGAGCCCAGTCGAGAGAGAAGTGATAACTGCAGGTCACCTCTGAGGCAAGCTGCGACTTCCAGAAACCAAGCTTCAGGCAGAAAAACTGAACTAAAGTTTTCTGCCATTCTGAACTTCCAGGACACCCTTCACCCCTTACCTGACACACTAGAAGCCTGACCTCTGCTGAAACTGAGGGAGGAGGATTTGAGCAGCGCCCACTCTCCCTATCTGCCCGGCCAGGCTGCCCACTAGGCAAGAGACTCTGGGGCCCCACCAAGCCCCCGCCGGCCCCCATGCCAGGGACACCACCGGGACCCACTAGCGGCTCTGATCCATCCCCACCGGGCCTCAGCCCACAACCTGCAGCAGCCAGGAACTCTGCGGAGCCTTGGCCCACCACCAGCAGCGGCCAGGAAGTCCACCAGGTCTCCCATGCAGTGCCAATTTGTGCCCTGATCAGCCTCAGCTCACAGCCCACTGGGAACCCCGCCCAGCTCCAGGCCTGCCACCCAGAGTGGTAAGAAACTCTACTCAGCCAGGACCCACGCCAGGCCCCCATTGGCACCCCGCTGGGCCTTGGCCTGCCGCCAGCAGCAGCCAGGAAGTCTGCTGGGACCCCTGTGCAGTGCCTATCTGTGCTCCACCTGGCCTCATCCCGCCCACTGAGACCCCTGGTCTGGCTCCAATCCATGCCCCAGGCCTGCCACCCACAGCTGCCAGGATGTGAAAGACCTCTATAAAGAGAACTATGAAACTTTCAGAAAAGAAATAGCTGAAAATGTTAACAAATGGAAAAACATACCAAGCTCATGGTTGGGAAGAATCGACATTGTTAAAATGTCTATACTACCCAAAGCAATATATAATTTTAATGCAATTCCTATCAAGGCTCCATAGTCATGTTTTAAAGATCTCGAAAAAATAATACTTCGTTTTACATGGAATCAGAAAAAACCTCGAATAGCCAAGACATTACTCAGAAATAAAAACAAAGCAGGAGGAATCACGCTACCAGACCTGAGACTCTACTATAAATTGATAGTGATCAAAACAGCATGGTATTAGTACAAAAACAGAAAGGTAGATGTTTGGAACAGAATAGAGAACCAAGAGATGAATCCAGCTACTTACCGTTACTTCATCTTTGACAAGCCAATTAAAAACATTCAGTGGGGAAAAGAATCCCTATTTAACAAATGGTGCTGGGTAAACTAGCTGGTGACCTATAGAAGACTAAAACTGGACCCACACCTCTCACCATTAACTAAGGTAGACTCTCACTGGATTAAAGATTTAAACTTAAGACAAGAAACTATCAAAATATTAGAAGAAAGTGCAGGGTAAACTCTTGAAGGAATTGGCTTGGGTGAATATTTTATGAGGAGGACTCCCCAGGCAATTGAAGCAGCATCAAAAATACACTACTGTGACATGATCAAAGTAAAAAGCTTCTGTACAGTCAAGAACATAGTAAGTATAGCAAGCAGACAGCCCTCAGAATGGGAGAAAATATTTGCAAGTTATGCCTCCCACAAAGGTTTAATAACCAGAATACACAGAGAACTCCAACGTATTAGCAAGAAAAGAACAAGTGATCCCATTGCAGGGTGGGCAAAGGACTTGAAGAGAAACTTCTCTAAAGAAGACAGG
>CAUYRH010159263.1:0-18495 GCA_963574655.1 Perodicticus potto | reverse complement strand
CTTTTATTTTGCATTAGTATTTTTCTTTTAAATAAAACAAGTTTATTTTTCTTTTTTTTTCCTTTTTTTTGGTTGTTGGAAATTCATTGAGGGTACAAAGAACCAGGTTACACTGATTGCTTGTGTTAGATAAAGACCCTCAAAAGGTTGATTAACTTACTTTGAGGTAAGGTAATACTGAACATTTTTTTCATCTTTATTTGTGGGTCATAAATAGTTGTGTATGTATTTGTAATCTGTAATTATAAATTACTATTCACGTTGATAAGTTTTAACAGAACCAAAACTATTATGTATTATTTGATATATCATTCTAGGCTCTGTGTGAAATACTGCGTCCACCGTACAGTTGAGTGCTGTATTTAGTAATTCTAAAGAAAGTTTTATTATTTGGATCTACTTGACCTAATTGATCTTGGTTCAGAGAATAAGAACCTGACCTCTCAGGCTATAGGCTGACGTGGGCATGTTGATTTCCTGTAGCCCCTGGTCATTATTCACAGATTTTTTTTTTTTTACCCCTTTGTAACTTGTATTTAGAGCGACTACTTAATAAAGCTCTGTATTCATGGTGCTGTTTTGTATATTCTGCAGGCTGTTCAGGGAACTGGGTTAGCTTTCATTGCCTTTACAGAAGCAATGACACATTTCCCTGCATCTCCCTTCTGGTCAGTGATGTTTTTCCTCATGCTGGTAAATCTGGGGCTCGGCAGTATGTTTGGAACCATTGAGGGGATCGTCACGCCTGTTGTGGACACTTTCAAAGTGAGGAAGGAATTTCTTACTGGTGAGTTTTTGCATATTTGTCTTTTCACCAAACCAATACAGGCAGTTTTATTCTTGGTGAAGGATTAGAGATGGAAATGGGAATGTGTTCATGTTTTGGGTTTTATTAATGTCTGTTTATCAATATTTATTATCATTTTATTTATATACTGATTTATGTAATATGTATATGTTTACTCAAGTTACATTTAATTAGTTACGGTAATTCATTTGTTTATAATTTAACAATAGTACTTATGACACTAGAATCGTCTTCAAATGTTCATGTACAATTTTTGTCTACAAGTCAAGTAATTATAAATGGCACAGCTTGGATGCAATACTCTAATCCAAAAAGTACATAGTTGAAAATGACAAACTTTGGGCGGCGCCTGTGGCTCAAAGGAGTAGGGCGCCACCCCCATATACCAGAGGTGGTGGGTTCAAACCCAGCCCCGGCCAAAAGCTGCAAAAAAAAAAGAGAAAATGACAAGCTTTAAATTCGGTTCTCACATACAATCTAAATTGTGATTTACTGATTGCTAGTGTCTCTAGTTAGAAAAGGAAACAATTTATCAGATGAGATCAGGCGCATTCAGGGTGATATGGCCGTAGAGGAAACAATTTATCAACACAGACCATTGTTAATATGTCCAATCTTCAATGATTTTTAAAGTCCCAGTTTTGTACTACATCTTCCTTGCATTTGTGAGATATAAAGGACCTAAGAGAAATTATAAGAGAGATACAGAGACGTAAAATCACCTCTTCTCTGATAATAATAATGCTAAAATTAAAATAAGACATCCCACAATATACCAGCATAATAGTGATTTTACGTGTTCTTAGAATTCAGATAAGTCTAAGTCATCTAAGTATATGATGGAACTATCAGACAACGAGATGGAAATTGTATTGGAAACAGGAAGGGGTTTTCTCAGAGGACAAATTCAGTAAATATACGTAAGTGGAGATTAAGGGAACAATGGGGAAGTTAGCCAGACCAGAGTCCAGGAACAGTCTGTTGGGGGATCCAAAGTAAGATTAGCTAAAAAAATATACAGGTGATCTTTCTCACTAGGTAGTAGTGTGAAAGCTCCCCAAAGCTCTGTTTTTAGTCATGAAAGATTTAGTAATAACTTATGGGTTAATAACTCAAAGTATCACTAGCTGCTCTGCTAAGTGTGTGTGTGTAAAACAAATTAATTTCAGTAATTTGTTAAATATAGATAGCTATTGATCTTCAAATTCGCCCTTCCAGGAAGCAGTTTGATCTGTTTCTTCCTGTCAGAGTGCAGGCTGGCGCCATTTTTGCATTTCTTGTATGGGTCTCCGTGTCCAAACCATCCCACCCTGTAGGATGGGGCTTGCAAATTCAAAGGAAAAGTAGCAGTGTACAGCTAGTATTTGCTTACTCTTACTGAAAAAGTTACCTGCAAAGAGCAAAGGGGAATGTGCCTTCTCATTTCCCGTCTTCTGGGATCGTACCTGCAGTTCAAGTCATAGTCATATTTAACGTCAATGAAATGATACCTCACTATGGTGTTGCCTCTATGTACAGCAACACTTAAGTATATTACTCATTACCTTTTTATCTCACATCTAAAGCAAAACTATTACCCTCTGTGCTACATAGAATATACTCTCTTCATATTTGCCTTATAGTATAATGCAATTAGTTACACAGGTACGCAGGTTATAGAGTCAGACTTAAGTTCAAATTTAGCTCTGCTATTGCCAGGCTGAGACTTTGAGTACAGTATTTAAATTCATCAGGGTCAGTTCTCTCATCTATAGAATTAAAATAGCAATGTATTGTTCAACTCCAGTGTTTAAAAGTTAAGTAAGATAATATTTATTTTATACTATGATAAGTATTTAAATTTGATATGCAGTAGACTTCGAAGTGAATGCTACTTTTTTACTTTATATGTTTACACATGATACTCTTTTCTGTGTGATGTAACTCATAGCGCTAGCATGGTGCTTAAGAGATGGAGGTAAAGGGACGCATACTCAATTGAGATTGTTAGTGAGCCCTTACCAGACTAAATCCATTAATGTCTGGTTTCTCCTCTCCTAAACTGCAGTCACCCACTCTTCTTTCAGTTTTACTCATTCTGCCAAAATGTGATTGGGAAATAGAATGCAGTCATCTTTTACTTATGAGTGCTTCCTTACTAATAAATATTAGAGAATAAAGAATCCAAAATAAAATGTTTCCCAAAATATGGAAACATTATATGAATCCCCAAAACCTAAGGTTTTATGTCAGTGGTACCTAGTCAGAAATGTATACATTTGTTTCTAAAATATTATTTGGGAAACTCATTTTAGATGACTTTTCTTAAATGTTGCTTGGATAATCAGATTGCTTAACCTTGTCATAATTAGTTTCTAAACTAATCTGTTCAGGCAAGATAAATATACAATTATTGAATGTTGCTGATCATTTTTTCCTAGTTATTTTTTAAACTAAACATATCCCATAAATTATAAAAATACATGTGTTCAATCATGCTATAAGCCATGTCATCTCATAGTGAATTCAACCATTCAGTATAGACTCCAACACTATACAATGTTACTGAAAGTGGAAATGACCTATGAATATTTACTGCTAAAAATATTGAAAGTAGAAATGACCTATAAATATTTACTGCTAAAAAGAGTGACTTTGTTATTAAGAAGAAAAATAAGTTGTGGACATTTATACTTTTAAAATGTTCTATCAATTTTGGTAAATAAACTCAAGGAGATGAGTTAGTGTATTATAATAAATTTATATTAAAGGTGGGCTTTAATATGAACCCAAATAACTTCACCCCAAATACATTATATTCTGTAGAATCAGAAGAAAGTATTGCATGAGATGTTATATAAGGTTTAAAATGTTTGAATATGATAATTTATAATAAAGATTTAAATACCTGACTGTCAATAAGGGTTAACTTCTTTCATTTTTCACTTTCCCCAGTGATCTGTTGTCTCCTGGCATTTTGTATTGGCCTGATATTTGTGCAGCGTTCTGGAAATTACTTTGTTACAATGTTTGACGACTATTCTGCTACATTGCCTCTGCTAATTGTAGTCATTTTGGAGAATATTGCTGTTTGCTTTGTTTATGGCATAGATAAGTAAGTATATTTGCTTTTGTGTATTCATTTTTCTTCTTTCTTTTGAAAGACCAATTATTGATATCTATTTCATTCAGAGGAGGAAAATGAATAAAGGGTAAAATTTTTAGAAAATTAAATCCTTTGTAGATTCTTGTTCAATTAACAATTTCATGAAAGGACAGTCTCCTACTGGATGTGTAATTAGAATTGTAAAGATGGGCTCAGCTCCTGTAGCTCAACGGGCTAAGGCGCCAGCCACGTACACCTGAGCTGCTGGGTTCGAATCCAGCCCGGGCCCGCCAAACAACAATGACAGCTGCAACCAAAAAGAAACTGGCCGGGCGTTGTGGTGGGCGCCTGTAGTCCCAGCTACTTGGGAGGTGGAGGCAGGAGACTCGTTTGAGCCCAGGAATTGGAGGTTGCTGAGATCTGTGATGCCACAGCACTCTATCCAGGGTGACAGCTTGAGGCTCTGTCTCCAAAAAAAACCCAAAAAAAAAACAGAATTGTAAAGATGATAGTGTTGTCTAGAAGTCTGAAGCTTCAATTTAATTCTGGTTATCAAATAGTCACTTCAAAGATCCAGTGAGTATTGGCTATGTTCCAAGAACCTTAAGTTCTTTTGAGTTATTATTATTAACTATATTTTATAGATTTGGAAAATCAGGCTTAGAGAGACCCAAAGTGGCTTGATTATCACACAACTGGACAGCAGCAAAACTGGGATTTATGGCCTCATTGATGTTTAATCTTAAAGCATGTCTCCTAAGGATTTTGCTAAATTGTTCTATGAGAGAAATGTATGTGGTATATTCTTTGTGCAGAAGGGCAGTTTTGGGAAATGATATATTCCATTTTGGTATATATGTGTCTATATATACATATCATATATAGTGTGTGTGTGTATATATAAATATGTAAATGATATAAACAAAACTTCCCATTTATATAGGAGTCATTAGTTAAATGCACCATTTGTCCCAAACTCTAAAATATGTACCTGATTGATGTGAAAAGTATATGCATATGGTATTAAATGAACCATGATAGTAAACTCAGGGTAAGAATACCTTTGGAGGCTTTGTGCAATAATTTTTAAAGTCACTGTTTCTAACTCATATCTATGGAACAAAAGGCAATGAGATCTTCAAGCTGATAATAGCTCTGTGTCATGTCGGAATGAGCGTGCGCGGAGTGAAGGCCAAAGTCCTTTAGCGACATAAAGAACATGATCAGTTTGAATGAGCTTTGTGACAAAGCTCCCAGAAATTTTAAATGACTTTCAAAAACTCTAGGCCAGTGTGCAGTGATCAATACAGCATAGTACTGGCACAGAAATAGAGACATATGGAATAGAATAGAGACTTAGAGAAGAACTCATCTACTTATTGTCATGAGATCTTTGATAAATCAAACAAAATCATACAGTGGGGAAAAAAATATCTATTTAGTAAATGGGACTAGGAGAACTAGTTAGCCACATATAGAAGACTGAAACAGGCCCACACTTCTCACCACTTAGAAAAATTGGCTCTCTGGATAAAAGACTTAAATTAAGACATGAAACAATCTAGCTAAAAACTTCTGCACAGCTAAGGACACAACAACTAAAGCAAACAGCCAGCCTTCGGAATGGGAGAGGATATTTGCATGCTATGAATCTGACAAAGGGGTAATAACCAGAATCCACAGAGAACTCAAACTGAACAAGAGAACAGTAAGCAGTCCATTTATAAATCACCTAGAGACTAGTAGAACACAATCTACTCTGAAGAAGACAGATCCGTTCCCCCGAACAAATGGAAAATAGCTCCTCGTCCTTAATCATCAGAAAAATACAGATCAAAACAGCTCTGAGATATCACCTAACCCAGTGAGAATAGTCCACATAGCAAAGTCCCAGACCGGCCAATGCTGGCATGGACGTGGAGAGAAGGGGACGCCTTTACACAGCTGGTGAGACTGCAAACTAACATAGCCTCTGTGGAACAAAGTAAGACAATTCCTCATGGAGCTAAAAGTAAACCTTCCATTTGATCCTGAAGTCCTTTTACTAGGTATCTACCCAGAAAGATAAAATAATAATAATTTTACCATAAGGACATTTGCACTGGAATTTTCATTGCAGCGAAATTCACAATCACCAATATGCAGAATCAATCCTAGTGCTCATTAACTTCTTGAGTGGATCAATAAACTCTGATATATGTGTACCATGGAATACCATTCAGTCATAAAAATGGAGACTTTATGTCTTTTGTATTTACCTGGATGGGGTTGAAGAACATTCTTCTTACTTAAATACCACAAGAATGGAAAGCAAGTGTCCGGTATGTGCAATACTAACACGAAACCACAAGACAAACAGCTACACCCCCACATGAAAGAAAAGCAAAATTAAACTGCAGATGGGAGAAGGAGAGATGGAAATTGGAAGGCTCTCACCTATACAGCACCCACCCTGGGTAAAGCAATCAACTACAACTTGAACTTCACTTACCAAACACAAGCAATGTAACCTAATTGTCTGCACTCTCATATTAATCTGAAATTTAAAAAAAATAGAGGAAAGGAAGGATGGGGGAACTTAAATTTAGTAGTCATGTACTAAATAGCAGCAGTAGTAACAGCTGTCTGACAAACATTAATGTTCAAACCTATAAAAACTTACTCACTGGATGGCCAGTAAGATGTATACACACATCACAGGTCATCAAGAGAATGCAAATTAAAACAATGAAGTACCGCTGTACACTTGTAGCTTTACCTCCACAACTGACAACACAAAATGTTGGCAAGGATGCAGAACAGTGGACTCTCCTTTCTTGGCAATGGCAATGCAGAATGGTGCAGCCACTTTAGAAGACAGTCTGGCAGCTTGTAGTAAAACTAAAAGCACTCTTCCCACTTGATCAAGCAGTCATTCTTCTTTGTATTTACACAAAGGAGTTGGAAGTTTAGGCTCACAAAAATAAATCCCTGCACACAAATATTTATAATAACTTTATTCATAATTGTCAAAACTTAAGGCAACTAAGATGGGTTAAAACCCAGCCCCGGCCAAAAACCGAAAAAAAAAAAAAAAAGGTAAAAAATAAACTGTGATACATGCAGATAATGAAATGTTATTCAGTTAAAAACAAGTGATCTATCAAATCATGAAAAAACTTACAGAACTGCAAATGCATGTTACTAAGGGAAAAGAAGCCACTCCGAAAAGGCTATATACTCTACCATTCCAACTGTATAACATTCTAGAAACAGCAAAGCTATAAAGAGAGTAAAAAGTTCAGTGATTACCAGGAGTAAGGGAGAGGAATGAATAGGTAGAGCCCCAAGGATTTTTAAGACAGTGGAACTGCACTGTGTAACATTATAACGGTGGCTATGTGTTATCATACATATGCGCAATACCAAGAGTGTACCCTAATGGACACTGCCGAGTCTAAGTGGTAACGATGTGTTAATGCAGATTGATCAGTTGTAACAAATGTACCCCGCTGGCAGGTGGTCCTGCTGATGGAGGGTTATGTGTGTGTGGTGGTTAGAGCTATACAGGACATCACTATACCTTCAGTTCAGTTTTGTTGTGAACCTAAAATTGCTCTTATAAAACTAAAGTCTATATTAAAAAAAACACAAACAAAGGGAAAAAACCCTCTATGGTAAGTAACGTCACCCAGATATTAGAGATAGGAGAATTGGTCCTTCTTGTACGGGAGAACACGTTTGTTAATTATAGAGCCGCAACTACCATGCGGACCTTGATTCCGAAGGTCAGTGAGCTACTCGTAAGTAACCTGCACCCTGATGGAATCTGGTCTTGTCACCAGACGGATCTGGGAGTCAGTACAGCCATACGTTAGATTTCCATTTAGACATGTCATCATTTGTGATAGGCATAGTAGAGAATATTTATTTTTAATAGTGTTCCAAATATTAATAGTCTTAACAATAGTAGGAAAAATTCCACTAATTCATCTATTGAATTCCTACTGTATGTGAGCTGCATTCATTGTTTACGATCCTAGCAATAACTCTTCACGGTAGGTATTATAGTATCTTTTTTGAAAATACCAACAATTAACCTTAGAGAGATTAAAATATCCATTAAAAGATGTCAGAACTATTATTTTAAAGTAAGATGTTTGGTCTCCAAACCTCGTTTTTTGCCTTACAAGCAGGTATGGAATTCTGATAAAGAAGATGCTCTAATTAAATTGCAATAGAACCTCTGTAGTTGATCACCTCCCTACGCTGACCACCTCCTTAAGTTGACGTAATTTACATAGACCAACTTGCACCACATACTGTACTAAGGCCCAGTTCCTTACGTTGAAGTGAACATTTGTGTATATTGAGTAGTTTATTATAGTCCTTTGTGGGGGATGATACATCATAGTGTATTCGAGGTTACATTTCTGTCAAACTATTGATTTAATGCACATTTTAAGGTGCAATAATGTTAATTTGAGGAATAATTAAATACTTTCTTTTTTTTTTTTAGGTTTATGGAAGACCTAAGAGATATGCTAGGCTTTGCTCCCAGCAGATATTACTATTATATGTGGAAATATATTTCTCCTTTAATGCTATTATCGTTGCTAATAGCTAGTGTGGTGAATATGGGATTAAGTCCTCCTGGCTATAATGCATGGATTGAAGATAAGGTAAAATGCAATATAAGGAAGTTAGATTTTAAAAAGCATACAGAAAGCCATTTTAGAGGGATTTGTCTCTTTTTTGTTTTCTTCACAGTACTTTTTGCTGTTTAATAATGGTGTTGGTTTTATAGGAGTATCCTGAGATTTATGTTTTGTACCCCAGGCATGTATGATTTTTTGAATACATTGTGAATTTCTTTAAACATGGGCAACACTGACCTTGTCCTTATTAAAGCATATCTATTCATTTTAACATGATGAATCAATAAATTACTGGACCTTTGACTCTGGAAAACATTAGTCTAAACTCCAGAAATATTGTAAATATACAACTTATTAAATTATATCCCAGATATTATATGACAATGAAAATGTGTACTAGCCATATAAACATAATTTCAAAAAAACACAGGGTGCTCAGCAAGTTTGTGTGCAATATAAAATTAAAAATTACACACGGGGTTTATGGCCACCCTGTATTTAAGTATAACTTTTATATTAGCAATGACTATTTTAATCTCCATTCTTAAGCTGCATTAGCCACATAGTAATATAATCATGATACATATATTAGCTTTTATAAAACAACAGTATTTATTTTTCATAGATACCGCTGACTCTTATCTGTAATGAATTATTCTGTATAATAATGACTAATGTCACACCTGAGTGACAATAAACAAGTCTATTATTCTTTACCAAATCCCTTGGGTCTAGATGTGCTTCAAAATCAATATATTCATAGTTTAGAAAGATAATGTGGCACAAGTTAACAGGTTATCTGTTGCTTACTAACAAACCATCCCCAAACTTAATGACTAAAAGCAACCTTGATCGTTATTTCTTGGGGTTCTGTGGGTGAGCTGAGCAGCTGTTCTGGTCTTGTGTGGGCTAACGCTAACAGTTGCTTTCAGCTTGGAGACCCGAGCTTTCTCTCTCGGTGGTCATTCATTCTTGCCTTCTTCCAAGCGTCATGGACTCGGGGCAGCATCCGAGAAACTGTAAGGCCTTTGAGATTTAGTCTTAGAAGTTGGTGAATGTCTCTTCCACTGCTCTTTCTGGGTCATAGCAAGTTAAAAAGCCAGCCCAGTCTTTTGGCTTACAAACAGAAGACAGGTATAATATTGTTCATGTGTGTGCAGAGAAAGATAGATTATTCATCATTATTTTTCACTTTCCTAACAGGCATCTGAAGAATTTCTGAGCTTTCCCATGTGGGGGATGGTTGTCTGTGTCTCTCTCGTGGTCCTTGCTGTCCTCCCCGTCCCAGTGGTCTTCATTGTCCGTCACTGCAACCTCATAGATGACAGTTCTGGTAATTTAGCATCTGTGACCTATAAGAGAGGTAGGGTCCTGAAAGAGCCTGTAAACTTGGAGGGGGACGATGCAAGCCTCATTCACGGAAAGATACCGAGCGAGATGTCATCTCCAAATTTTGGTAAAAATATTTATCGCAAACAGAGTGGGTCGCCGACTCTGGACACAGCTCCCAATGGACGGTACGGAATAGGGTACTTGATGGCCGACATGCCAGACATGCCGGAGTCTGATTTGTAGCTGGGGAAACCCCAGCCTGTTTCCTTTGGTTAATTATCATCAATGAACACTGTCTCTCTATTGGCTCTATTAAGGGGAGCACTAGGCTTCACTTACCGGGGGTGATCTCAGGTGATCCATGGCTGTGATCTTTAATCCTAACAGTATCTGTCAGTTCAGCTAGAGCATTCCTTTGAGTTATTTGGTTTACATTTGTGCAGAAAAGATTACAGAAAAAGCTTATAAGGACCGAGGCCCATGTTCGTCAGGATTTTTAAAGGTACTTTTGGTGTATTTTCAAGCATTTCTATCTCTAAAACAGGTATTACCTCAGTTTCTAATAATTTCTGGGTTTAATAGTATTGGCAATTCAAAAATGGTAGACCTTAAAATTTACAAGTTTGCCTTCAGGGTAACTTCCAGTATTAAAAGGACAGTTCTGTAATTTGATGCCTCTCAGCACATTTCCATGAATATGTTGTGTTGATAGGTTGTAATTGATTTTGATAGCATTGATACCTTCTTAGGAAATTAGCTGAAGCAAACTGCAAAATATTTTCGTATATAATAGCTGTATAGAGCAATAGCATCAAAAAATAAGAAGGCACTAATGCTGGGATGAAAGGTAAAATTCATAGGTGGCTGAGAATCATGTGCGTGATGGCTGTATATTTTGTGTAAAATATATGTGTGAAAATGATCTGTGAGTGAGTCACTCAGCACTCTCAAGAAATATGCAGATTCTGCATTTTTCTTACGCCGTGTGCCTAAAAACCTACTTGATATTTATTGTGGCTTCAAGATTACTCATAGTATATTTATATAATATACTTGCAATGTATATAGATGTATCTTAGTACTTTAAGTACTGATTTGAAAACTTGAAGCAAGTTGGTATTTTATTTCATATACTTCTGTTTTGCTTCCGTTTTATGCAAATATAAATCCTTTTTTAAGTGATTGTTAAAATTGTATGGCATTACAGTTTAATCTACAAATAAACAAAGTTTAAAAATGATGCTTGTTTCTCACATTGATTTTCTTTCTATCTCCCAAACTGGATTATCTGGCATTTCAGTCATTTCCTAAGAGTTAATATTCACATTCCACATGGGATTAGAGACTGATTAATGCATCTACCGCCCCTTTAGATACAATGGAAACATTGAGTATTAGGATTAAATGGTGTTCTATTGCAGTCTCACAATTCTTTTTTTTTTTTTCTTTTTGAAATAGAGTCTCACTCTGTCACCCTCTGTAGAGGGCAGTGGTGTCACAGCTCACAGCAACCTCAAACTCTTGGACTTAAGTGATTCTTTTGCCTCAGCCCCCTAAGTAGCTGGCACTACAGGTGCCCACCACAATGCTCTGCTTTTTTTTTTTTTTTTTTGTAGTTGTCAATGTTGTTTAGCAGGCCCCCGGGCACTAAGCCAAGTCTCACAATTCTTGAGAAAATACTTACAGCCTCCAAAGAAACCTTGTGTAAGGTTGACTACTTGTTGAGTCAGTATTGTCTTTGAAATGCAAAAAAAATTGTCATTTTTAAAGATGAAACTGTTAAATATGTGAAATTAGAGAAAGCAGAGAAACTCCATTGAGTGCTATCTAGTTAACTCTTTTTTATTTATAATTGTCCTATTACCAAATCAGTTACATTGTTTAAATAAGGATGGAAACAGCAAAATAGCATGTCCATTGATTTAACTTGGCCAGATAGTCTTGCTTTGCTGTAGGTCAATGTTAACAGATTGCATAGGCCAGGCTTGGTGGCTCACGCCTGTAATCCCAGCACTCTGGGAGGCCGAGGCAGGTGGATCAGTTGAGCTTAAAAGTTTGAGACCAGCCTGAGCACAAAAGCAAGGCCCTGTCTCTAAAAATAGCCAGAGATTGTGGCAGGAGCCTCTAGTCTCAGCTCCTACCCCAGGAGGAAAAGGCAAGAGGATACCTGAGCCCAAGAGTTTGAGATTGCTGTGAGCTACCATGCCACAGCACTCTACTGAGGGTGACTGAGTGAGACTCTATTTCAAAAACAAACAAACAATTACAAGAGAGACTTTACCTAATAAATAAAATCAGTGTAAGCTAATTCTTTGTATCCTCTGTATCCTCAATGAATCCCAAACAAAAGCTGTAGAGGACTAGATACCATGCTTGCAAAGGACAGTTACTGATTCTTATCACATTAAAAAGACACGCTGAGAACAGGACAGTCTCCTAGCAAGCCTAGAGACGTTTCCTGACTTGGGGGCAATCCCCCAAGTAACTCAGTGTTCCGGAATGAGATAAGGTCGGTCACTCACTAGTAAGCATGTGCTAAACATTGATGCTTAGTAGTTCTTCATGAGGGTTGTGAGGAAAGAACACGTGAGGAGAGCACGTGGCAATCCTTATGCATGCAGCCCTCATATGTCATTACCTGACCTCGCCACACCTGTTTATGTCAATCACCTTAACTCTCCACACCTGTTGTGTATAACCTTAATAAATCGCCGTTAAGGAGGGGGCTTGGGGCTACCCTGCAACTAAGGTTAGTCCACCTCTCACAAGCTTGTATTTCTAATCCGTGTCACGCCTGGTTCCTTCCTGCGGCAACCAAGACCAGACCTTAGGGGCCCCGACAAAAAGCAAATGAAACCAGACTGCATGATAGCATTTGAATATTACTAAAGTTTTTAATTTCTAACATATTCATGGACATTATATTTTGTATAACTTTAAAAATTTTATAAATAGGTAATATATACACATTATACACAACCCAGAAATCATGAGTTTCCTATCCAATGTTTCTCTTGGTTACCCAACGCCATCCTTGAAGACAGCTACCATTAGTAATTTGTTATGTATCCTTCTGGAAATACTCCGTGTATATACTGTGTCTTACATAAGTGACAGCATTCTGTATTTTCTGTATCTTATTTTAATGAATAATTTGTTTTGCACAGTGTTTCATATACAGACAGATCTGCTTCCTTATTTCAGAAGCTGAAGGAATAATGTTTTCTTTATTTTGATTTTTAAATATTTATTTTTTCTTTTAATTATTATGTGTTCATAAGAGTTGTGTATCTTTATAGGGCATGTGTGATGGTTTGATATAGAAATAGAATGTGAATTAATGAAATCAGGGTAATCAGAGTTAGGCATCTCTTTAGGCATTTATCATTTCTTTGTGTTAGGACCATTTCAATTCCACGCTTCTTAGTTATTCTGAAGTGTTCCCTAACTTACTGCTTAGTAACTTGGTTGCATTTTCAAATCTTACTTATTCTATCTAACTATACTTTTGTACACATTAACCATCTCACTACACTTCACAGCCTTTGGTAACCATCGTTCTAATCAGTCTCCATGAGATCATTATTTTTTGATCTTTACTCTCTACATATGAGTAAGAACGGGTAAGATTTGTTTGAATTCATCCCAGGGAAGCAAGGATGGATGCAAATCAATGTAATTTGTCAGTAGAGTGAAGGATAAAATTCATTTATTTTGTGTTGAAACAATATTTCCTTCCACAAGCTACCCCAATAGTAAAAAACATTTCTAGCAAATACTTAACCTGGCAGCCATTAATGTAACACAATAATGCATTGCCAAATAACATGATTCTTCTTCTTTCCCTCTCTTGCCATGAGTGATCTTTTCAAAAAATGGTATCTATGGTGTACAACATGCTGTTTGAATATACATATTATCATTCCTGCAATTAAGCAAATTAATCTAGCCATCACCTTCCATAATTCCTTTTTTGTGTGTGATAAATGCTCCTAAAATCTAGCAAATTTTCAGCATGCTCCTAAAATCTAGCAAATTTTCAGCATATAAGAATATTAACAGAAATACTCATGCTTCACTTTCAAACTCCAGGCTTATTCACCTTACGTAGGTGTGAGTTTGTACCTTTGACATTCTCTACATTTTCTCTCCTTCCTGCCCTTGGTAACCTTCTGCCCTACTTCCTATTTCTATGTATTGGATTTTTTTGTTTGTTTTAAAGATTCCACATATATGTGAAGTCACACAGTATTTGTATTTCTGTGACTGGCTTTTATTACTCAGCATGTCCCCCGACTGAATCCAGACTCTTAGAAATGGTAGTGTCTCCCTTTTTTGTGTTTGTAAGGCTGACTAACACACCTTTGTGAATATACTTACATGTCCTAATTTCTTTATTCATTCATCCGTTGGTGGTGACTTAGGTTGTTTCCATATCTTAGCTTTTGTGACTGTACTGCAGTGAATTTGGGAGCACAGATATCTCTATGAGGTACTGATTTAATTTCTTTTTGGTATAATCTGCAATTTGGGTACTTGCCTTAGGAAATAGGTCTTCACCTTTCTGCTCACACAGTGATAAGGTGAAGACTGCAGGAATCCTATTTTTGAGGTGGAAGAGAATTTAAACCCCTTCTTATGCCCTCACTTGGCAGTTGAGGAAATTAGGCCAAAGAAGTTAAAGCAAAATGAGTAAGATTCTCTTCTTTTTGCTTTTTTCATGCAGTTGGTTCTATAGTTGGTCATGCATTTATTAATGTACTCACCTCTTCTCTTAATCATCTAACCAAAATTCCATTTTATTTTTAGTACTAAGCCAAGGAACCATTATAGAGTATAAATATTATTAATTTCTTTCTAATTTTATCCCCTTTGCCAGTGAGACCCCTTCCCAGGAAGTATAGATATTTAATCAATAATTTTTGATTTGGAGTATTCTTCTCTATACTCTAAAATTTGAGGTTCTTTACTTTCACATCACTTGTCACCACTTCTACAAACTGTGGCCTAGTCTTGCACCCAGATGTGAGGTGGCCAAGATCGATCGATCATTAAATGGGAATGAAGCTGAGAAGTGTGACAGGAGGGCTAATTCAGGATTCTGGAGTGAAATAAAAATGCCCTCAACATTAGGTTTTAGAGTCCAGGATAAGGGGGTCCAATATCTTGAGGAAATGAGGTCTTTAGATGTAATTTCATGAAAGTATATTTGCATTTCCATGTGTTCATGAGCATTTTTTAATGCAGAAATTACTCTTTTCATCAAATACACAAAGGAGTATATAATTCCAGAAAGTTCAAGATGAAGTCATAGTGTTTCTTAACTATAACCAGGCTTTCTAACACTTGTGCCCTTTTTGAAGCCAAATTTCCCCACCTACTGATTTAGAATCAATCCTTTCAGGGTTGGGATCAGGACGTGAGTATTTTTTATGAACTGCTGAGTTATTCTAATGGGCATTCTTGGTTAGAAATTGTGGGTTCAGAGAAAATGAAAAGAATGATAATAAAATATTAATCCTGCTATTATTTGGATATGATTTGTCCCCTATCAAAACTCACGGTGAAACTTGATCCCCAAAGTGGCCCTGTTGGGAAGTGGGGCTTAGTGGGATGCACTTTGGTCCTGGCTCCATCCCTCAAGATTGACTTGGGGTCATTTGTTCTCCAGGCAGAGAGTTTTCCCTCTTCCAAGACTGGATTAGTTCTAGAGGGAATAGGTTAAGGCCCCGAAGGGGAGGTTATTACAAAGCGAGATTCCTCCTCCTGTTTGGTTCCTCTTCCCACAGTCTGCTTCCCACTCAACTTTCCACCAGGTGGGGACCCTCACAGAAGCCCTCACCAAAACTGAAAAGATGCCAGGAGCGGGCTTTTTGAACTTCCCAGACTGAAAAACTTTGAGCTACATAAACCTCTTTTCTTAGTAATGTACCCAGACTTACAGCAATACAAAATGAGCTAAGACAAATCTTATTTGACTTCTCCAAATGGAATGAAAATGAAAATGCTATAACCATGATAATGGGGGAAGGGGGTATTTAGTGAGGAGAAGGTGGATGTGTAATTAAAGATTATTTAAAAAGCAAAACAACCTTCTCTCTTTGAGTTTATTCTGTGGTTACTGTGTTTTCTGAACCCTCCCCAATGAAATTCCTATCTTTATTGGTTAAGCATGAATAAAATCAATATCAATTATAGCAATGACATGCTTTTTTTTCTGCAAATTTAGTTGTAAACTTTTTGAGCCATACCATTTTGAAAAGATGAGAAAGAACATAAAACTGTAGAAAACTCTTAGAAATATTAGAATCACACTTTCCACCAGCTATTACTGAGTATAGCATATTTTACCTTCATAATTTGGAACTGAAGCGAAATTCTCCATATGTTATTTTGCCTCCAAAGACTGACTCAAACATTGACTCATCTTCTGGCTATTATGACATGCACTCCTACCTAAAACTTTGTCTGAGGAGTATTTCTCAGGTGGCTTAAAAGAAAAAGAGGACTCAGACAAATCCTATCCCAAATGCATTGCTCTTTGGATTCAACTGTTGCTTTAACATGTCACAATCATTCTTAGTAGTAAGATCAAAACACAACGCTATCATCGCCATTCCTGAAACCAAAGACACCTGATTTATTGAACAGCAGGAAGAGTGCCATATGGTGCCTGTGGAATGCCATATGTGATGCCATGTAAATAAAAGAAACCATGGCCCATACATGCATGATAATATCCCAGCTGCTGTTCTTTTCCATCGATTGCTTTTTAAGAATATATTAAGTTGAATAGTAAAAAGATAAAGGCTCTTCAGAAGTGATTGACATTTATTTTTTCAAAGAATGGAATTTTGTCAGGAAAGACCCTTACAAGTTGCAAAAATATATTGTTTCAGTGTTCACTTGAGGAATGTTTGTAAAAAAGAAAAAAAAAAAAAGCGGAACATGAGAACATGACACCCAGCATGAAGGTATGCTGAAGGTACCTTCACCTGAGAAGATGGAATAAACCTGAAAAGGTTCAAGCATGATGGCAATGTGGCATTCACTTGATGTTTTTATCCGAAGACTTTATCTACATTGTTGACAAGGTCAACAGAATTCATAGATGCCGATGCCTGTTATGCTATTTCCCTCTAGAGCACTCTCTCTCATCAAAAATATAGCTTTTCCCCCACCTTAATTTTAAAGCAGTATTTTTGAACCTTTTTATTGATTGGTTCATTGATTTATTTTTAAGAGACAGAGTCAGATTGCCAGACCGGAGTACAGTGGCTATTCACAGGATCATGGCAGTCTACACACTCAGACTCCACATGGGCTTATGTGATCCTCCTGGCTCAGCCTTCTAAGTAGCAGGGATTATAGGAACACGCTACTGTGCCCAATCCTGTCTTCATTTCTTTTGCCAACTGAGGGCACTGGCAAACTGGATGTAGGACTTGTTTTCAGTAGTTTCAGTAAAACTAACCTGACTATTTATGTAACACTTTGACACTGATATCATGATATGATGACATGGAACTTCTTTCCTTTCTTTTCTTTTCTTTCTTTCTTTTTTTTTTTTTTTTTTTTTTTTTGAGACACAGCCTTATTTTGTCACCCTGGCTGGAGTGCAGTGACATTATCGTAGGTAGGTCATTTCAACCTCAAAATCTCAAACTCCTGGGCGCAAGCAATCCTCCTGCTCCAGCCTCCTAAGTAGTGGGGATTACAGGTACATGCCTGGCTGATTTTCCTACTTTTTGTAGAGACAGGATTTCACTCTTGCTCAGGTTGGTCTCAAACTCCTGTCCGAAAATGAACTTCCAGCGTCAGCCTGCTAACGTGCTAAGATGACACAAATAGGAGCCACTGTGCCTGGCCTCTATTATGTTTTTACTTTACACTCTTCATCATAGTAACTCACATTCATAAAGAACTGAGAGTATTTTATCCAAAACTGGCTCACATTTTTTATCACTTCTTTTTTTAAATTTTAAAATATTATGGGAATAGAACTGTTTTTGGTTACAGGTATCAATTTTCTTTCTATGCCTGAGTCACAGTTACCAAGGTGTCCATCACCAAGATAGTGTTCATTGTACCGTTTAGGTAGGTTCTCTCCCATCCTCTTCTCCCTGCTTCCCCTTGTTGGATTTCTACTTTCCTCTGTTCGAGTTTAATAGTGAGTTCATGTAGTGTTTGTTTTTCCATTTTTTAGATAATTCACTTAGGCTCCAGTTCCCTCCAAATTGCAAATGCCTCCATCCATCCTTCCTGAGTAGTGTTCTATAGTATACGCACCCACCATTTGTTAATCCACTCATGAATTGCTGGACACATGGGTTGATTCTGCATCTTAGCAGTTGTTAATTGTGCTACAATATATATTTGAGTGAAGGTGTCTCTTTGAAAAAATGACTTCTTGGCTCGGCGCCTGCGGCTCAACAGGCTAAGGCACCAGCCACGTACACCTGAGCTGGCGGGTTTGAATCCAACCCGGGCCTGCCAAACAACAATGACGGCTGCAACCAAAAAATGGCCGGGCATTGTGGCGGGCGCCTGTAGTCCCAGCTACTTGGGAGGCAGAGGCAGGAGACTCACTTGAGCCCAGGAGTTGGAGGTTGCTGTGAGCTGTGATGCCACGG
>CAUYRH010159259.1:0-24731 GCA_963574655.1 Perodicticus potto | reverse complement strand
GGACTACAGGCGCCTGCCACAACGCCTGGCCATTTTTTGGTTGTAGCCGTCATTGTTGTTTGGCGGGCTGGGGCTGGATTCGAACCCGCCAGCTCAGGTGTACGTGGCTGGCGCCTTAGCCCGTTGAGCCACAGGCGCCGAACCTCTTTTAAAAATTTAAATAATAAAGTGATTTCATTTACGTCTTCCTTTCTGTTTTGCTCACTCTGTGTTATCCACAGCCAATAACAGGCGATGTAAGCAGAGGGATGGAAATCTGTTGGAGTAGGACTCATCGTGCCGTAAGCGCCCTCGGGATTTGCCTTCGCGGGCCTCATACGGGGTGGCCATGAAGTTTGTGTGTGATTTAAAATAACTGCACACGAACTTTACGGCCACCCAGCATATGGTTCTGTACACACGTGTGCAGGAGTTTCTCCAAGCCGTGTTTGTAGGACTGTCCAGATGGGTCACCCTGCAGGCATGTCTCCTACCTTATGGGATAATGCCAAGCTCTATTCCAAAGAGGCTTTACCAACTTACACCAAATCAATCAATGTTTATTGATCACTTACTGTATGAATAAGGTCTTCGGGGAAAAGTAATAAACACAACAGACAAAATCCTTATGTTTACATTTAGATGGATGGTGACAAAATAATAAATGATTGTCTAATACTACACGTGGTAAAAGAAATGGGACAATAATGTATAGTAAGGGGGCAGAAGGGAGAGTGGGGTGTTCCTTTAAACAAAGGTGATTGGAACGGACTGTCTGCCTCTCCAAGGAGGTCGAGTCAGACTTACAGAATTTTGCCCTTGTTTCCAGTTCTGTAAGGCAGGAGTCTGGAAGTTCCACTGTTTCTTAACAACAAGTAAAAAGCTGAACAGACTGGAATAGCAACAGCCCTTCTGGGATCTGTCCAAGCGGTGAGGACACAAAACTAACAGCTGCCTCCAAGACTGGAGGAACAAACCAGAAGTCGGGGGGCCAGGCCGTCCCCCCTGGGGTGCGCTGCGGAAACCTCGCTATGGTTGACAGATTGCGGGAGGCTCAGCGCGGACGACCCTGACAGTGAACCGGAGACCGCAGTACTGTGAGATTTACCGGAGCTCGTGCAGAGAAAACTGGAGAAAAATCCCCCCATTCTTCTGACATGGCGAGGAGAAAAAGAACCATTTTGGGATACACCCGAGTATTCAGTTCTTTTTAAAATAAGGTCCTCGGGAGAAGCTAGTTAACCAGAGCCCAGCCTCCTGGGAAGCTGTCAGAGCCTAAGGGACCCAGGGAAGGGCAAAGCCCAAGTCCAGGCAGCGTGAGCTCTACCTGGGAGGGAAGAAACGAAATGCCAAGTGCAGCTCACTCCAGCCACCGGCCTCAGGGAGAGGAGAGCGCTGAGGAGTGCTTGTGATGCTCACAGTCCGGGGGCACAGGCTCCCTGAAGGCCGGAGCTCTCATCACTGGAGCTGCTTCCTCTCCCCACACCCCTTTCCAGCGCATCCCTCCGGGGGCACTTACACAGTTTCCCTGTGCGGTGCGTCCTGTGCAGCTATCAGGAAAAAAAAAAGACAAGGCACACCAAAAGGCCAAAAACACAATCCGAAGAGACAGAGCAGGCATTAGGACCAGACCTGGATATGGCCGTGGCGTTGGAATCATCAAGCCAGGAGTTTAAAACAGGTATGATTAATACACTAAGGACGCCAATGGGTAAAATAGATAGCATGAAGGAATAGATGAGCAGCATAAATAGAGACAGAAATGCTAGGACAAAACCAAAAAGAACGCTGGGCGCCAGCCACATACACTGGAGCTGGCAGGTTCGAATCCAGCCAGGGCCTGCAAATAACAATGACAACTACAACCAGAAAAAGCTGGGCATTGCGGGGGGTGCCTGTAGTCCCAGCTACTTGGGAGGCTGAGGCAAGAGAATCACCCCATGACACCCTCTACCCAGGGCAACATAGTGAGACTCTGTCTCAAAAAAAAAAAAAAAAATCCTAAAAGAAATGCTACAGAGATAAAACAAACAAACAAACAAAAAAACCAAATCACTGTCACAGAAACGAAGAATGTTTTTAATGGACTACCACCACCAAAAAAAGCTGGACATTGTGGGGGGTGGACATGCTGAGGGGAGAATCTGTGAGCTAGAGGACGTATCCACAGAAACGTCAAAAAGTGAAGAGCAAAGAAACAAAGACTTACAAAAAAAACCAACCCTCCAGAATATCTAAGGCTTACGAGACAACTGTGAAGAGTATAACATACATGTAATGGAAATACCACAAAGGGAAGAAACAGAGAAAGAACAGGAAAGAGAAGAAATATTTGAAATAACAATGACTGAGAATTTGTCATATGCTAAACTACAGCTCCAGGGAGCTCAGATAATACCAAATAGGATAAATGCCAACAAAGTTATGCCTCAGCATATCAGATTCAAACTACAGAAAATCAAAGATAAAGAAAAATTCCCTGAAGGAAGCCGGAGGGGGAAAAACACCTATAGAGGACCAAAAATAAGAATTATATTTGACTTCTTAGGCGGCACCTGTGGCTCAAGGAGTAGGGCGCTGGCCCCGTATTCCAGAGGTGGCGGGTTCAAACCCCGGCTCTGGCCAAAAACTGCAAAAAAAAAAAAAAAATTATATTTGATTCTCTTTAGAAACCATACAAGAAGAAGAGAGCAGAGTGAAATTAATTAAATGTATTTACATAAAAACACCACAAACCTATAATTCCAAACCCTGAGAAGTTATCCTTCAAAAGTGAAAGAGAAATACTTTCTTATACCAACAAAAATTGAGAAAATTTGTTGCCAGTAAGTCTGTCTTGCAAGAAATGTTAAAAGAAGTTCTCCCATTCCCCTTCACGTCCTCGGTAGAGTGCTGTGGAGGCCTTGCTCACAGCAATCTCCAGCTCTTGAAATCAAGCAAGCCCCTTGCCTCAGTTTTTCATTTTTAGTAGAGATAGGGGTCTCGCTTTTGCTCAGTTTGGTCTTGAACTCCTGAATTCAGGCAATCCACCCGCCTCAACCTCCAAGAGTGCTAGGATTACAGGTGTGAGCCACCATGCCTAGCCCCAAAAAAGTTCTTTAGAGAGAAGAAAAGTTATACCTGTGTAGATCAGAAATTCAGATCTACATTTTTAAAAAGGAAGATTATCGAACAAGGATTAAGTGAAAGTAAAATAAAAACTTTCGTTTCTCCTTTTCTTAGTTGATATAACAAATGACAGTTTATTCAAAATAACAAAAACATCAATTTATTCAATTATGAGTGTTTATATATGCTAATATACAGGGTGACCATAAAGTTCATGTGCAATTTATTTATTTTTTTTTCATGTGCAATTTAAAATAGACAGCTACTCATCTAAATTGCACATGAATTTTATGGTTCATGTATAAGTGAAATGAATGTTAGCAATGACACAACAGACAGGAAGGAGAAATTAGGATTGTTTTGTTATTACAAGGTATTCACACTACTGGGAAGTGATACAGTGTTACTTGAAACTAGATTTAAATTACATATAAATGTATATTTTAAACTTTAGGGTAGACACTAAAAAAGGCAAAAGAAGTATAATTGACATGTTAAGAAGGGAAAGAAAATAAAACATAAAATGATAAATTAAAACCACAAAAGGCAGAAAAAGAGTGGAAGGCAAAAACAGGGACAAAAAAATAAGGGTGACAAATAGAAAACAGTAACAAATGTAGTAGATATTAATCTACTTATCAGTAATCACTTTGGATGTTAATGGTCTAAATCCTCTCATTTGAAGAGACTGTCAGAAGGAATCAAAACATAAGACCCAACTACATATTGTCCATAAGAAATCCACTTTTTTAAGTGTTTTTTAAAAAAGTTTAGTTTATTACATCTCAAACAAGAAACAGTACAATTAATCAAAATGTGTGCCTAACTACTGACACAGCTCACAGCATCCTTCAAACTCCTGGGTTCAAGTGATCATACAGCCTCAACCTCCCAAGTAGCTGAGACTACAGGCACGCCACCACCCAAAGCTCATTTTTTCTATTTTTGGTAGAGATGGGGTCTTGCTTTGGTCAGGCTGGTCTTGAATTCCTGACCTCAAGTGATCCTCCTGCCTTAGCCTCCCATGGCGCTAGGATTATAGGCACGAGTCACCATGCCCAGCAAGAAACCACCTTCAAATATAAAAACACATATAACTTCAAAGTAAAGGGATGGAGAAATATATACCAGGCTAACACTGATCCAAACAAAGTGGGAATAATTGTACTAATTCGAAGCAAGGAAAGTGATCACGGATAAAGAGGGGTGTTGCATGGTGATGAAAGGGTCAGCACCCCATAAAGATATAATAATCCTTTAATGTATATGCATCTCACAGCAAAACCTCAAACTACGTGAGGCAAAAACTGATAGAACTGCAAGGAAAAGCAGATAAATCCATTATTATGGTTGGAGACTTAAACACTCCTCTATCCGAAATGGACAGATACAGAGGCTGAAAATCAATAAGGATATAGCTGAACTTCTATCTATTAATCAACTGGATAGAAGCAACATCTGTAAACTGCTTTATCCACTGCTAGCAGAAGACACAGTCTTCTCAAGTTCACACAGAATATTCACCAAGGTATATGCTCCATAACCTTGGCTATAAAACATATGTTTCCCATATTTATGCCATGCGCTAACGGATTGTGCCACTGGAGCTCCGGCTATAAAGCATATCTTAACAAATTTAAAAGAATAGATTTTATACACTATCTCCTCAGATGAGCTTCCAGGAGGGTCTGGGTCCCTGAGCCTATGTTATTATTTTGTTCTCATTTTCCCAGCCACAGGGAGCTGTTCATCCTTCACAGCAATGAGAAAATGCCCGGTGGCTCAGCCTTGCTTTTGAGACTGTGTGTTGGAGTAGTGGTCTTGAGCTCTCTCTGGCCTCTGAGCCTTGGAGGATGCTGCTGGTCTGGCCAGGGGCACACTTCTCCTGCTTTGCTTTTCTTCCTACCTCCTTCAGGCAATGGCCATTCACATTCAAGTCTCCCTTGGTCCCCGTCCCACCCTAAGCTTGGGTTAGGCCCTCTTTGTCCATCTCCTATTGTGCCCATTCTACACCGTTATTACTGTCCTGACCACATGCAGGCCAAATATTTGTATCTAAGACAAACAGTAAACATCTTAACCTTTGAGGCTGTGTGCTCCATGAGGGCCAGGGCAGCCACTGGTCCCCCTGAGGCCAGAGACCCAGCACAGTGCTGAGCATTGATGGGAACTTAGTAACTGCTCGTTAATCTGGACATGAACTCTGAGAAGCATCGTCAAAGTCTTCAGCCTAGTGGGTTCTGCTGGAGGACCACATCTCCGATGTCCACTAACAGTGAGACTTTTCTCTTCTTACCCAGAACTCCTATTAGGATTTTTTCCCTAGTGCAGCAAGTGGTGATGATGGCAGTGGGTTGAAGGAGGATGAGAGAAATGGGGCACTTGGAAATCTGCTGGGACAACAAGAGGTCCTTCAAGCCAGCTATGGATACAGGACGAAAGGCCGTAAACAAATCGTCCTAAGCAATTCCTGCCCTGTGCACATTTTGGGGAGACTTGCAAAGCCTGGCAAAAGCTAAGAGTAAGCTTCTTGCATGGTTTAGAGGAATTTGAAGGGGCCTGGTGCCGATCTGTGCTATTCATGCTGTTTATCTTTTAAAAATAGGGCAGTGGTTACACAGCTGAAGCCCTGAGCCTGCCCAGCTCCCTGTGCAGCCCTGCCCGCTCCAGGCTTGATAGTGCTTCCTTCCTGGCCTCGAGTGGCTTCCTGCTCTGGCCTTATCACCACACAAAACTTGACACTGTACTGGAATGCGCTTACAGTCCATAAATGGAAATCTCTCGCTTTCTACATTTGCAAACAACTGTCACCTATAAAACACTTTTATTTCAGGACTTATCCTTTCTTTACCGTAGCAGGGTAGGATTACTATGACAGCACTTTCCCTCTTCATCCCTTGTTTCCATCTGAAGTTTTAGTCTTTCGTTCTGTGAGCTAAGAAAATAAATAATAAACATGGTATCTATGGATGTGTTAGCCAGAGAGAGGGGCAGAAGTGGCAGCTGTGGGAAGCCGCTGTGCACAGTGGATTATACTCACGCCCTGTCGTTCATTGTTACAGGCCTGCCTTCAAGAGGAAGAGGAGGTGGGGGTCGTAAACAATGTTATGTGAACACATACACTGTTAGCACTGACATCTTTGGCTTCCCTTGCAATTTTTTTGTTGTTGGAGACAGTCTCACTCTGTTGCTCCGTTTAGAGTACCATGATGTCAGCCCAGCTCACAGTAACCTCAAACTCTTGGGCTTGAGAGATCCTCACGCCTCCACCTCCTGAGTAGCCAGAATTACATACTCTCACTACAAAGCTCTGCTAATTTTTCTGTTTATAGTAGAGACAGGGGTCTTGCTCTTGCTCAGGCTGGTCTTGAACTCCTGAGCTCAAGGGATCCTCCCACCTTGGCCTCCCAGAGTGCTTGGATTACAGGCATGAGCCATGGTGCAAATTTTAAGAAGGCTTTTTTGTTTCTCATCATCTGATGTTTTACTTTCTCATTCTCTCACAAAATTTCAAGGTGGACATTAGCTAATCCTTCCGAATTGTAACAGAAAGTTAAAATTCAGAAAATTAACACTAAAACGGAGATCACCAATTTGTTAAAGGTTGCTGCTCTGAGCTATTTACTATTCACGAAGAGGGTGCAACAGAAAGAGTTTCAGGGAAACACAGCGTGGGCTGCTCTCCGCTTTGCAATGTAGTAAATAAAAGCTATTTTGAAAATAATTTAAAATTTAGTATGGTAGTGATATGGAAAATTCAAGGGGTCCAGGAAAGGGAAAAGTAACTTTAAAGGAGGTCTCTGGGAGTGTCTTGGATTTCTGAATTCAATTGCCTTTCATGAGCTCATCAACCTTCTTAAGACATTATGATCCTTTACCCAGGCGAGGGAATTTCCTCAGAGATGATTAAAGAGTGGGCGGGGCCCCATCCTCAGAAGTCAGAAGAGTTAATATTGGAAACATGAACTCTCCTGGAGCGGTTCCCAATTTTATTTCAGAGGAATTCCCCCTTGCAGAACAACTCCCACGGTGGAAGGCAGGGGGTGGAGGAAGCCTTTTGAAATATATTTGTTTTTTAATCTGAAAGTTGAGAAGTTTTTATTTTTTTCCTCCGTGGAAACTACTAAAGTAAGAGTCTGGGTAAACAGCTTGAAGTCTCTTTTTCAGGATGAGTGGAAATCAAACAAGTTAAGAGTCCTCAGAAATTCTCTTTAAAGGTGCACGATCATCCTGAGTTATTATTTCCAAGGGAACATTACTTCGGTCATGTGAGGAAGCCTGGTGGGCTCTGAGAGTGATGAGAGATTAGGGCTTTCACTTGTTCTTAAAGAATGCGGTGGCTTTAATAAAGCCACTAAGTGTGACTATGACCCCTCCTGGGCTGGGCTATGAAGAAGCAGGCTGACGGGAAGGAGTGGAAGGCTGAGGACTGAAGTGTGAGGGAAGGTTCTCAGGGAGGTGGCAGAGAGGCACCCGCCTTGGTGGGGTGAGGGCTGGGGGCAGGAGGAAGCCGCAGCACTGTAACCTTGGTGTCCACCCTTGCTGTAGACTGTGTTGGAATCCCACTCCTTTGTGAGGCTGAATAATGTTCCATTACATGTACAGGCCACACTGGGTGTATGCATTCACCCGTAGACTCGTCTGGAGATGGACTTCTGAGTTATTCCCATCTTTCGGCTATTGTGAATAATGCTGCTATGACCATTCATATACAAGTATCTGTTGGAGCTGCTGCCTTCAATTCCTTGCGGTGCATAATCAGAAGTGGAATTGCTGGATCACCTGGGAGCTCTGTGTTCAATTTTTCAAGGAACCGCCACACTGTTTCTACAGTGGTTGTGCCATGTTACATTCCTGCCCACAGTGCACAAGGGTTCTGGTTGCTCCACACCGTGATAGTTCTGGATTTCTTTTTTTTTTTTTAATTGAATCATAGCTGTGTCTGGATTTCTTTTTAAAATAATAACCATCCTAGTAGATGTGAAGAAGAGTTTGAAATTATTAAGTTAGAAGCTGTTGCATGATTTTCACAAGGCAGTGACACAATTCCTTTTCATTTAGAAATGATCGCTCTGGCTACTTGATGGAGAATCAACGGGAAGGGAGAAAAAAACAACTGGGCAGATTAATGATGTGGATACTTTGCCATCCCAGAAAAGGAAGATAAGTGGCATGGGGGAGAGTAATAGTTTTGAAGAAGAGAGCCACACAGATTAAAGATATATTTAAGAGGTAAAAGTTGATTGTCTTGGAGATGGATTGGAAATGGGAGTGGGGAGGAGATAGGAAAAGCCATAATGGCCTGAGGTTTCTGGCATAAACAACTGGGTGAGTGGTGGGACTATTTTCAGGGATGAAGACTTGAGGGGGTGCAGGTACCAAGCTTATAAATCAAATGCCCATAAAATGTTCAACATCAAGAGACATGGAGACCAGGAAAACCAACTCAGAAAGGTTACACAAGTAATTTAAAGTAAGGTCACCCAGCATAAACGCAAGTGGCAGAGTCAAGATACAAACCCAGGATGGTCTTACTGTAAAGCCTGGTCTTACCCATCTGGGTCACTGCCTTCCAGTCAGAGCAGATCAGTCTCCTGGAATCTGGACCAGTACTACATACACCTACTTTGAAAAATCTCTAGTAATAAAAGGGAGACACACTGTGTAATAAGCTTGGATTTTAGGATGCAGACCTTGAACAGCTTTTGAGAATAAACAAAACAACATAGTTGGAACAGGATTGACGACTATGGAACAGAGGCTCTTTCTTAGAAATCATAACAGAGTTTGATAGATTCGGTTGTGGCTGGCCGGGAAGTAGTGAACACATTTTATCTCCAAAAGACTCTGGAGTCAAGATCATGTTATGTTGGCTCGACACCTGTATCCTAGTGATTAGGGCTCCAGCCACATACACCGGGCTGGCGGGTTTGAACCCAGCCTGGGCCTGCTAAACAATAATGACAACAAAAACTACAACAAAGAAATAGTTGGGCGTTGTGGTAGGTGGCTGTAGTCCCAGCTACTTGTGAGGCTGAGGCAAGATAATTGTTTAAGCCCAAGAGATCGAGGTTGCTGTGAGCTGTGACGCCACAGCACTCTACCAAGGGCAACATAGTGAGACTCCATCTTTTTTTTTTTTTTTGAGATAGAGCCTTAAGCTGTCTCCCTGGGTAGAGTGCTGTGGCATCACAGCTCACAGTAACCTCCAACTCCTGGGCTTAAGCGATTCTCTTGCCTCAGTCTCCCAAGTAGCTGGGACTACAGGGGCCCGCCACAAAACCTGGCTATTTTTTGGTTGTAGTTGTCATTGTTGTTTGGCGGGCCCGAGACTCCGTCTTTAAAAAAAAAAACAAAAATCATGCTATGCAAGAGCACAAGTCTCTCATACTGCACCAGGTAGAGAGAGGGCTGCTGATGAGACCGTAAGTGTGAGCTACAAGGGAAGAGTAAGTGCAGCATAAAGATCAAGAACAAAGACTCTGAAATTAGACTGAAGTTGAATGTGACTGACTAGCTGTGCGTCCTTGGCCAGTTGTTATCCTCTCTAACCCTGAGTTTCATCTTTTGTAAAAAGAGAAACACCTTGCCTGCATCTAGATTACATATATTAATATAGCTATTTTAAACATATAATGACTGGAGTATATGCTTTACCTCTGAACAGGAGAAGCAGTTTGGTAAGGTAGCCCCAGGAGTCCGGAGTGCGGGATGCTACCTAAAGCACCAAAGCTGAACTGAGTTATGAAATACAATGATGCTTTGTTCCTAAATGTCCAATTTTCTTGACATTTTCAGAATTTTTCATCAACTGCTGCTTTGATTATTTAATTATTCATTTGAGACAGAGTCTTACTGTGTCACTTGGGCTAGAGTACCGTGGTGTCAGCTAGCTTACAGTAATCTCAAAATCTTGGGTTTAAGCCACTCTCCTGCCTCAGCCTTCTCAGAAGCTGGAACTGTAGAAGTCCAGCACAATGCCCTGCTAATTGTTTTATTTTTGTAGAGACGGGCGGTCTCACTCTTGCTCAAGCTGATCTTGAACTCCTGAGCTCAAAGGATCCTCCCACCTTGGCCTCCCAGAGTGGTAGAATTACAGGCGTGAGCCACTGTGCCCGGCCTCCATTATTGTTTTAAAGGATTAAATATGTAACGTGATTCAAACAAGTTACAAAAACACTCTAAGTCTTTTTCTACATATAGCACCCTCATAATTACTGACTTTGAAAACATCAACTAATAATTTTATGGATTTAAAGGCCTATTTCTTTGTAAGGACAGACTCGCGTGTTTTTTAGACTCTTCCTGCTGGGGATAGTACAGGAGAAAGAAAGTAGAGGGCAAACGCACTGGATTTGGCCCTGGGTAGACTTGGTTTGAACCCTAGCTCTTGCTTCTTAGTTAGCTGTGTGACCCTGAAGAAATTACATAACCTCTCTGTACTTCTCTCTTCATTAGTAGTGTACTTCTCTGTACTTCTCTCTTCATTAATAGTAAAGTAGTGAGATAGTTTCTCCCTTGTGGTATTTTTAAGGCACATGAAGTGTTATTTATAGCTGGGTACATCTTAGGTTATCAGTGAAGAGTAGCTACCAGTGATTGTAGCGATCTTGAATTTTATTTTCCTTTCCTACTATACCATGTGTTTTTTTGGGGTGAAAGGAGACAGAAAACAAAAAACAAAAAACAAACAAAAAAACTGAACACAAGCCTTGTAGGTCCCATAGACTCTTGGAGAAAGCAGGGGTGTCCTGCTACTGAGGGCACCTCCTAAAATAACTCTTTACCAGCTAACCCCTCCGTGATAGCAGCTGCAGATGGAAACCACTGATGATTGGGCTTGTTTACTGCCAGTATTCATTGCTGTTCAGCTTTTTAACTGGTTGGCTTTGAAGGCATTAGCGCAACCACGCGGCTTCTGTGCCCGGGCTCCTCAGGGCTCATTCCACATTTAGGGAGACTTTTCCAGATTAAAAGCACAGGTCTCTTCAGCCGGTAGCAGCCTGCCCTTTCCTGACACTCTCTCCCTGCGGCCTCAGGGCAGAGCCGACTGAGCTGGCCTGCAGGGCACCTGTGCCCCATGAGGAGGGGCAGGAAGTGGTCAGCGGAGTAAATGACAGGTGTGAGGTCAGGAGATCATCAGGTGGTTAGACGTGCGGGCTCTTGGAAGGTTCTGGCATTGGAATACGGTGAGGGAGTGGCGGTGGTGGTCTCATTCGCACAGGGGTAGAGGTAGAATATGGGATGGAGAGGTCATTCGGGGGGAGGCAGAACGCCTTGTGGGAGAGGTTTGGACAAACTGGGAAGTGATGGGGAGAACAGTGACCCTGGCAGAAGGGTGCTGTCAGGATACAGAAGTCCAGCCAGAGAAGCACCCGGGGTTGCAACGTCCAAGACCTGCCAGACTATCCGGGCAGGGAGTCCCCACTGAAGAGCAGCGGGAGGCTGGGGATGGAGGACAGGTGGGGGTGCTGGTCAGAGGCCGAACTTCGGGTGGCGCCAGTTTCTAGATGGTTGGAGAAACGTCCAGTGAAAGGGAGATGATCCTGGAGGTAGTGGAGCGGTGAAGGAAATCTTCAGATAGCCTTCAGTTTCAGTTTTTAGAACAGAGAGGGATCCTCAGCAAACTGAATGTTATCAAATAATTATCTTGTTGACAGTTGCCTCACATATAGGCACCCTCTTGAGTGGGTTGTATACAGACGTTCAGATAGAATATGCTGCTGCAAAACTACTGAAACATTTTTAAAAATAACATTAAAATTTCTCACGTATTCACTTGTGACAACAGCTCTCACTGAAAATGCATTTCAGCAGTTTCCAATCAGGGTCTTGTTTTGTTTGTGGTTACTGTTTTAAATCTCATCTTAGCATTCCTATTTACTGTTTAAAAATTTATTTTAGCACTTATTTTAAAACAAATTAAAAAATGTATTT
This sequence comes from Perodicticus potto, assembly GCA_963574655.1. Lineage (NCBI taxonomy): Eukaryota > Metazoa > Chordata > Mammalia > Primates > Lorisidae > Perodicticus > Perodicticus potto. Next base: position 12,707 of record CAUYRH010159259.1, on the reverse strand, counting down.
ATCAGAGTTTGTATTGCGTCTTAATTTTGGTGCGTGGGATAAGCGTTAGCTTCCCTGTATAACTGATCTTTCTTATGGCTTGTTACAGCGCTTACAGAGACGCCCAAAGCAATTACGTTAAGAAATGTGGGGTCAAATTCGGTTGTTCGATAGAAATCTCACCTTTGGGGGAGCTTATTCATATTTAAAATTTATACCTATTTTATAAATTAAAGCTTAAAAGCTAATATGAGAATTATGGCAAAATTAATATATTAATATGAATATTATTTCTTTATTAACCTTTGTTTTCTGGTTCTTGGCTCTCAAATCCACTTTTCGGTCACTAAAAAACCTTTTGGTTCTTACATTTTTAGATTTCATAAACTAGTAGAATTAAAAAAATACGCTGAGAAGTGAAGTGGGTTTGGGGAGGGAGGCATTGATGCAGAAACAGGGTGGCTAACCATTTAACAGACTCATTATCAGCAACCCTGGGTCGAAGCAATGGCATGATAATAATAAAACCATGTGAACATATTTAGCTTTATGGGATCAGGTCGCCCTATATTTACGGGATAAAGATCTTTAGGATAAGTTAAGTTAAAAAAAAAGAGCCAGGTGTAGAACAGCATGTAAAAAAAATATTAAAAAGATGCCTGCTTGCAGGTTACACATAAATGAGTTGAGAAACCAGTAATGATAACTGCTGCTTGCAGAGTGGACTCAGAGAAAGGGAGACTTACTTATTCACTGACCACCCTTTATACTTTTTGAAGTTTGTATCATGTGCATTCAAAAGTACATATAATTTTTAAAGTTAGCTTTGTGAGAAATTTGTTCCAGTGTCTTTGTTTTTCATTTTGTCTTGGAACAGTAAAAACTTTGTCCTGAAAGTGGGACTCGAGAAAATTGGCTTTTGTGAACCTCTATCCAAACCTACTTCCCAATTATCTTTAAATGAGTAAGCTTTCAGGCAGGAGGGGAGCGTCTAGCTTTACCTTAGTCCCCTCCCTCTGAGAAAATAACACATTACGGAAACTATTAGCTATTGCAAGGGGAGTCGCTATTTCCAAGATTGAAGAGGAGATACACCATTTCCAAAGAATCACCTCTCTGCCTCTTCCCTACCCTTGTTTGTATAGATGGAAAGGTTCATGTAAGGAAACCTAGCCTCATCCCGCTTTCCTTTCGAGGGTGTCTGTAATGTTACTGTGTGGCAGAATGCCTGCGTTTATTAATATGCACTACACATTGTGTTAATTTCTGTTTCACCAAGGTTTCGCCAGATTATGGCCTGTCTGTGCCTGATAGTGGCTGTGTTTGTGTACGAGCACAGGGTCATCTGATAACAAACTGTCGCATCATGCCATTAAGTGATGTTTAAAATGGGCGTAAGCCAGAAAGTGGTCTGACTCCCAGACCACTTTTAGAAGGTCTGATCAACAAAAGAAAGTTCAAGGTATCTTGGAAGAGGTCATTGATTACAACGGTCTTGATCATCCTGGACTTGTTCCTTCCTGCAGAGACACAATTAAAATAATGTTGTACATTAGAAGTTTTTCATTGTTAGAAGAAGGACACTTTTCAGGAGGTAAATCATTGTAAAATCTACCTCCTTTTTGGCTAGAGAAAAGCTAATATTTTTAGAAACTGAGAATTGAGCTCTATTACTTGGATCAGTTCCCTGTTGCTGTTTGCCGTGACTTTCACTGCCATACGTCAGGCAGGCTGTGAACACCCCACTGTACCGTTCACTTTCCATGCCTACACTGTAAGCGCCTAGTAAACTTCTGTGGACTGCCTGCTTCGAATAAATGGTTACTAGGCTAGAATCTTAACAAAAACTTAAACGTTGGCTTGTAACTTGTACTATATATTTTTTGTATTGATGTCTAATCTCTCTGATTCATCAGTCCTATAATCAGTTATAAAACTGCATTAGCCTGGAAGATACTTGAAAGAAAGTTTTGTCTGCTAGCTAAAGCTCAGGAAAAATGTCACTCTTATAATTCTTATTTTATGCTCAAGGGAAAATTCCTCAAATTAAAGGTTGCTATTACTGTTATCATTTTGGCTCAATATTAGGGATATAAATCACCTTGTTATAACTCCTTTGAAACTTAAAAGAAATATGCAGCAGCAATGAGTTTTCTGTTCTTTTTTGTGAAGTCTGGTAATTTTAGTAATCCACTGCCCTGTGAGATACAAGGCAACTCAGCTTCCTCTGTAGTCTGTTTTTTCTTCCTTTCTTTCAAAATAACTTGCCATCTTTCCAAAATAAACATGAAGGGGAAATACATGAGTGAGTATGTAATCACCCAGATATTTGGAGCAGCGTGCCACTAAAAAAATAGTAAAACTAAAGGAGTCACCAGAAATGTCTTCTGGTTTTACAGAACTTTTTCATGTTCTGTTCTTGTCTCTGTAACATATTTTAAAAGAAACATTTATATTCATGTAAAAAGTTTGCCCAAGAGAAAATGAAATCACTATCTACCTCAGACTTATTTTCTCATGAAAAGACAATCTTAAATTTCAAAGATTATAATTTTGAGTAAACTTCATGAAAATAATTATCTTACAGATAATTTTAGAATTATAGAATTATAATATCATATTCCATTTCTTTCCTCTCTTTATGAAGTCACATTTTGATGATCTTATCTAATAACTATATTATTAACTATATGCTTCTATGTCTTAATCATAATATATATATTTCACATTTATTTTTAGATACCTTGAATTTAAAGATACTTCTAGGATTTATTATAATTTCAAAGGGTCTATGATATTTAAGAGACATTTAGAAAACTGGCTTGCTTAAAAGTTTTTATCTAATCCAATGAATCTGGTGAATAATTTTATTACTTCCAGCTTATGGTTTAAGAAAATACGTAACAATGATTATTGTCCTCTCCTCCTTTCTCCTGATCGCTTGCTTTTCCTCCTCATCCTCTTCTTCATCTACATCCTTTTCCTCTTCAGCAAATATTTATTTACGATCTGCTCTCTATACTGGGCAAAAGGAAGAGATTTCAACTCCTGCTCTTAGATCTCAGAGTGAAAAGCCGACCCCACAGTCAAATCTTGCACTCATTCTAGATCATTATTCTAGCCAGAAACAGACCATTTGTATTACAGTTCACATTTATTAATAATTATCCTACTCTTTTGGAGTCGGTGATAATTTGTAGGAAGCTGAGCAAAACCTCTGTGGAAGACAGTTTGCCAAACAATTTAACAGCAGTAATGAGATAACAATATTGGCTCCTCTTAAGTCAACTGCTTTTGCCCAGATACACGTTTATAAGGCCTGAAGTTGCTAATTATAACTCATTCTTAGCTGTTCACTAAAATCACAAGGAGGCTGACTTGCAAGCAGATCTTTGAAACTTCAGGAAAACAAAGTTATGAGGGTCTATGGGCAAAGCTAAAACATGAAATCACAAAAAAAAAGTCTTCAGTTTAGACTGGTTGCACCTCAAATTTCAAATTATCTGACAGTAACCCATGGTATTTCTGAGAGTTATTTGTTACAGTTCTACCTGCTTAAACTAGACCCTTTGTCCCCCTGAGCATGGGTTTTGGAGGGAGAACGCTTGAGGTCACTGTTGAGCCCATGGTGGGTGAGTGGAGCCAATTTGAGGTTGGGGACCTTGACTGTGTGGTTGAGGTTAGACTCCTAGGGGCTCTCTGTCTGGGAGGGACGGTCTTTCTCACTGTGGGTCTGGAGAAGTCCAGGATCCAGGAATTCCTCCAGCCCTTCCAGAGGCTGCCCAGTTCGTGAGCAAGGGAAGGGAAAGAGCATTACCCAGCGTGGCATCTGTGATGTCCGCTTCTGGGCACGTGCCACCCTCCCCCAGGTGTCCTGGGGATGGAGCCGGACTGGCCTCCACTCACTGTGCTGGGCTTCCTTGCCTGCTCCTTGAGCCACCAGAGCTTGTCCGGCCCTTAGGGCTTAGCAGTTGATGATGACTAAAACTCTGAGATAAGGAGGAAAAGTTAAATCGAAATGCAGAGCCACACTTCCTCTGGGCAGAGTTGGGGGTGTTTCTGCCTGCACCTTGGAGAGGGGTAAGCCAAAATGCCTGGCTTTAATCAGAGAAGGAGAGGTTGACATCGCTAAGCTCATTCTTCCCCCCCACCAAATTGCCACATAGGGAAAGCTCAGTGCTGGAATCGCAGTCCCAGGCTAACGAGCAGCCTGCCTGAATTCACACTAATAATTCCAGGAGGCTTAACTAAATGTTTCACCTCATTTTGACATACTTATAAAAACCGGGGGTGGCACCTGTGGCTTAAAGGAGTAGGGCCCGGCCCCATATGCCAGAGGTGGCAGGTTCAAGCTCAGCCCCGAAAACTGCAAAAAAAAAAAAACAAAAACAAAAACAAAAAAAACCAGGATAAGAAGAGTGATTCTGCAGAAGGTTCTCAGAAGGCTCCTTTGCAGGATTAATGAGTCATCTGTAAAGTGTTTGGGACAGAGCGTCTCAGAGTCAGTACTAACCATAGTCTGTTTCCATAATCCCAGGCCATTCACATCACTGGTTCATGTGTGAATGCAAGAATGGAGAGACTAAAATACTGGAGAGGAAGGAAAAGAACAAAGCAGAGAACAGGAAACTTTGGTGAACAATGAAGATAACTTCATATGTTTTGCCTCATATAGTGCTTCCTCTCATTCTCAAGTGATGGCTGAGTCTAAGGATGGACTCTACAGCGTGGGGATTACAGTCAATAACATCCTACCTTGTCCCTCAGTGTTTCTGGGAGATTGGTTGCAGGACCCTGAGGGTACTGAAAGGGGAGACTGTCAGGTGCCTTATGTAAATGGTGTAGCAGTTGCATATAACCTGCATACTTCTTCCTGTGCATTTTAAATCATCTCTATAAAGTTTATGACACCTACTAACAATGTGAATGCCATTTACACAGTTGTCCTGCAACGTCTACTTGTATTATTTTTTATTGTTGTATTCTTCCTTTTCATTGTAAGTTTGTGTTTTTTTTGAGAAAGTCTTTTGCTGTCACCCAGGCTAGAGTGCAGTTGTATCATCACAGCTCACCGCAACCTCATACTCTTGGGCTCAAGCTATTCCCCTGCTTCAGCCTCCCAAGTAGCTGGGACTCCAGGCTCACACCACCACACCCAGCTAATTTTTCTATTTTTTTGTAGAGACAGGGTCTTGCTGTTGCTCAGGTTGGTGCCAAACTTCTGGCCTCAAGCAATCCTCCTGCTTTGGCCTCCTAAAGTGCTAGGATTACAGGCTTGAGCCACTCTGCCGGGCCTTAACTGGTTTTTTTTTTTGAGACAAGAGTCTCACCATGTGGCCCTTGGCAGAGTGTCATGATGTCACAGCTCACAGCAACCTCCACCTCTTGGGCTTAAGTGATTCTCCTCCCTCAGCCTCCCAAGTAACTGAGAGTACAGGCACCTGCCACAACACCCGGCTATTTTTTTTGTTTCAGTTGTCACTGTTGTGTAGCAGGTCCGGGTTGGGCTTGAACCCGCCAGCCTTGGTGTATGTGGTCGTCGCTCTACCCTCTGAGCTATGGGCACTGTCTGGCCTTACTGTTTTTCTAAGAAAGATTTTTTTTTTTTTTTTTTTGCAGTTTTTGGCCGGGCTGGGTTTGAACCCACCACCTCTGGCCATATGGGGCCGGCGCCCTACTCCTTTGAGCCACAGGCGCTGCCTTCTAAGAAAGATTTTTGATTCATAATTGATTGAGGCCACCAATGCAGAAATGAAGTATATATGGAAAATTTGCTAGGAGGGCAAATTTTAGGATTCTTACTACACAAAATAAAGGTGATGGAGGGTGGTGCCTGTGGCTCAAGGAGTAGGGCACCGGCCTCATATGCCGGGGGTGGCGGGTACAAACTCGGCCCCGGCCCCAAACTGCAAAAATAAATAAATAAATAAAAAATGAAGGTAATGGACATGTTAACGTGTTTGATGGTATTAATTATTTCATTACACACATGAGGTCTGACAATTAAGTTCGTGAACTCCCCACTGTGCCTGCGTTGGCAGCACTGTAGAAACACGTCTGTAAGGTTTCCTAAGCTTGGTGTATCAGAGTCTCGCAGCTGTGTACACGTCGACATGTGGTGGTGCCTTGCTGAACGGCATTTGTTACTGCTGTGCATTTTTGTGTGCTGTCTCGAGGATGCCTGAGCTTGAATTAGAACAATAAGTGAACATTCATACATTTCTTGTTAAACTTGGCAAGAATGGAAGTGAAATTAAGGACATGTTAGTCTAAGTTTATGGGGATAATGCCATGAAGAAAAGAACAGCATACAAATGGATTAAATGTTTTTCTGAGGGGGAGAGAAGGCATCACTGATGAAGAGAGGTCAGGGCAGTCAGTGGCCAGTAAGGAGCTGAACTAAGGAAAACATTGCAAAAATTCGTTGAGTTGTGCATCAAACTCATTGACTGTGAGAAGCTTAGCAGACCAAATAAAAACTGGTAGAGAAACAGTTAGGAAAATATTATCTGAAAATCTGGGCCTGAGAAAGGTGTTGCTCTTGCATCACAACTCTGCACCAGCTCACACGGCACCGTCTGTGAGGGAGTTTCTAGCCAGTAAACAAATAACTGGATTGGAACACCCTCCCTACTCACTTGAGTTGGCCCCCAGTGACTTTTTTCTTTACCCACAGATAAAGGAAATATTGAAAGGAAGGCACTTTGATGGCATTCAGGATATCAAAAGCAGTACAATGAGAGCTCTGATGGTCATTCCAGAGAAAGAGTTCCAAAATTGCTTTGAAAGTTAGACTAGGAACTGGCATCAGTGCACACCTTCTCAAAGGGAATACTTCTAAGGTAACCGTGGTGATACTCAGCAGTGAGGTATGTAGCACACTTTTTCTGGGATGAGTTTGTGAACTTAATTGTCAGACTGCGTAGACATATCAAAACATCATGTTGAATACCTTAAATGTATACTATGAAAAATAAATTAGAAAATGAGTACACAGCTATTATATGAGAGCTTGGAAGAGAACTAACATTTGCCAGACACTGCCCCTAAACTCAAGGCAGCTTTACCTAATTAAATCCTTGGAATTCTTTTTTTTTTCTTTTTATTAAATCATAACTGTGTACATTAGTGCAATCAAGGAGTACAATGTGTTGGTTTCATATACAATCTGAAATATTTTCATCAAACTGTTTAACATAGCCTTCATGGCATTTTCTTAGTTATTATATGAAGACATTTATATTCTGCCTTTACTGAGTTTCACCTGTACCCTTCTAAGATGCACCCTAGCTGTGGCCCCACCAATTGCCCCCTCCCTTCCCTTACCCCTTTCCCCATATTCTTGTGCTATAATTGGGTTTTAGCCTTCATATGAAAGCTATACATCAGTTTCATAGTAGGGCTGAGTACATTAGATACTATTTCTTTCATTCTTGAGATACTTTGCTAAGGAGAATATGTTCCAGCTCCATCCATGAATCTTTGGAATTCTTAAAGCCTCATTTTACATATTTATTATTTCACTAAAAAAAGTATTTGAATGGCTTACTTAAATTCATGACATAAAATTATATGAAAAAAAAACTAAAAAATAAAGGCCAAGGAAAAAAATCTCGTAGTGAGGTGAATGTAGCCAGGACACTGCTGATGCCTCCTTAGGAGAGGAGAATTCCCAAGTTACGAGAAGCATATGATCCAGGATGTCCTGCCGGGGAGGAGCTGAGGTGGAATTGCTGTCTCTCTGGGTCCTGGTGCAATTTTGATGTCTTGGCCAGTTTAAATGGGGTGGAGAGAAGAGAGAAAGAGAGGGCAGGCAAAGTGGAAATGTCAGGCAGGAGAGGTGGAGAGAATGGGAAAGGTAAGTGGTGAAGAGAGGGAAGGGGGCAGGTAACAGGAGGGAAGCTCAGCCCCGCTGGCTGTGGGTGCTGCAGTGGGGGGCTACTGTGTCGCTCAGGTGAGGGTGAGGGGTGGCCCTCGGGGTCTTGGGCAGCCTCTGTCGGGGTCCTGCTGTGTGCCCCCCAACCCCCGCACTCACAGCGTAGCAATCAGCCCCAAACAGTGCTGGGTACAGTACTGGACACAGGGATCCTGGGCCTCTTTGGAACACAGGGATAAAAGATTATCTGTTCCCAAAGCACAGATAGATCTCAAAGGCGGCCTCTTATTGTGCTGCGGGAGAGACTGGATTCCGGGCTTCAGGTACCCCTGCTGATTACTCTCTGCGTGCCTGGTAAGGTCGGCCCTTCCTGCGGTGGTTAGGCATCGGTGGATTCAACCAATCATGGACCAGAAATGTTTGTAAAAGTCAATAAAAAACAATACAACAATAAAAAATAATGCAATAAAACACCCAATACATTGTAACTATTTACCTAGCATTTACATGGTATTAGTGAGGGGGGGAAGTGTGTAGGTTTTATGCAAATGTTAACATTATTTTCTATTGGGGACTGAGCACCCAGGGATTTGTGTGTGGGGGTCCAGGAACAACCACCACCCCCCATTGATACTGAGGAGCTACTGTACTGGCAGTTGGGATGTGGGAGTAAAAAGGGAAATTAAGAGGCTGAGGCGAGAGAATCGCCTAATCCCAAGGAGTTGGAGGCTGCAGTGAGCTGTGACACAAAGGCACTCTACTGAGGGTTAATAAGTGAAATTCTGTCAAAAAAAAAAAAACAAAAAAGGGTAATTAAGGCACAGTTTGGTGGGGAAGACAGACATGGGAATCATAGTGAAAGTGCAGTGTGGGGGTTGCTCTTTGGGGATGCGCTTCTGTCCCTGTGCTTTGGGGGGGCCTGGAAGGTGCATCCTGCCCTGCCTGGAGCATGAACCAAGGCTTCAGTTGACACCCTTGTCTGAAGGAGGAGCAGGCGTGGACAGGGTTGCTGACCAAGATGGGGGTGGGCAAACACGGTAGCCCCCAAAGGGACTGTGAAGCTCGTCAATCTGCCGAGCCCCAGGTCAACAGATGGGGAGGGGGAAAGAAGTGAGGAGGAAGAGAGGTGGGCAATGAGGCTAGAAGGTAGGTTTTAGCCAGATTGTTAACGATCTTTGTAGAGGATGCCAAGAGCCACACGACCTCTGAGCAAGATGATTTGCAGCTGGGGGGCAGGCCCTCAGCCAATTCCTCCACAAGTGCTCCTTGTGGAGAGAGAACCCAAGCCCAAGGCCAGCCTTGGGCACGTAGTCATTGTCTAATACTTCCCTCACCTGTCTTGTGCTGTCTCAATAAACGGCTGCTGCGGAGGTTGCTCGGGGCCACCCTGCAATCAAGGTTAGCCCGCCTTCTACAGGCTTGTACTTCTAATCCGCCTCTGGCCTGGTTCCTTTCTGCTGCAATAAAGACCGGGGCCATAGGGGCTACGACAGATCTTCTAGGTTGATTTCTTAAACTCTGTTTGCTCTGACAATGACCTTGGGTTGATGGCAGTGTGTTTACCTCCTGCGGGCAGGACGGACCAGGTTGAGGTTTGAGAGCAGCCTGGCATGACCTCCACCCCGCAGCCCCTTCAGCAGTCGTGTGGAAGATGGTTGCAGGGTCAGAGGGCTCTGGGAGGGCCTGGGTGACTGTGCCAAGAGAAGGGGCTGCCAGGGAAGGAGGGCACGGTGATGGAGACGCATGGATTTGAGGCATCATTGTTAGGATTTGGATCTGGGCTGATGCCCTCGTGTGACAGCTTGGGAGACTGACCAGATAGTGAACACATGCATTTCTGCTAAATTGAGGGGGAATTTAAGCTTATCATAGGACGGAAACCATTTCCCAAGACTGCAATTCTGTTTTAAAATTATCTGACGTGGCTTGTTTCCTTCCAAACTGTGTCGACCTGCCGGCACCATGAGAGAGGTTGTTACTTACCACCTGTAAGCTGGCAAGTCATCCACCTCCTGAAGCTCTACTTCCTTGTCTATAAAATGTAGAATATATCTAGCCCCACAGAGCTGGGAATTTAACTTACCCGAGTGACCCAGTCCTGGTCCAAGTTTGGGGCTCACAGCCTATGAGTGCCCCTGAGGGTGGTAGGGAGAGAGACTGTCCAGTGGTGGCTATGCCGCCTTCTCCTCCTCCTCTTGTCCCCTTTTCTCTCCTCTTTCTCTTCCTCCCGTCTCCCCTTCATCTTCCTCTACTTCTTTTCCAGAGCTACATTCTGCAACTTTGGGAAACTGGACGTTTCTTTTCTTGTAAATAAGAAGACCAGTAAGCCATGTCTGGACTTTAATCTGTGGGTGCGGAATATTCAAGTTTTAAGATTTGGAGTCACTCTTAAACTGTCCTTTTGTCTCAGTTGGGCTAAGTGTTTTGATTCGCTGTTTGCTCATTCATTTCAGGGTCATCAGGGTTTGCTATTTGGGCAGTGAGGATGGCCCACGCACAGAGAGGGCTCCCATCTGAGCGCACACGCGGGGAGGTGCGCCCTGCACCCTCAACTGAGCTGCCAGGCTGAGGGCGGGGCTCTGCCCGCTCCCCCAAACCTTTCTGCCTCCCCAGGCTCCAGCCTCCTGGGCTTCTGTCCCTCAGGAGCCCAGGGCCCCCACAGCCCTCAGAGATCGCAGTGAGGCAGGCTGGCTCTCCAGGGGCTTTTTGGGCTTCTGTGAGCTTCTGGATCAAAGCACCCAAAACCACATTATCTATTTTTTTGTGTGTGAGACGCAGTTTTACTCTGTCATCAGGGCTAGAGTACCGTGGCATCAGCCTAGCTCAAATCAACCTCAAATTCCTGGGTTCAAGCGATACTCCTGCCTCAGTTTCCCAAGTAGTTGAGACTTCAGGTGCCTGACCCAATACCTGGCTAGTTTTTCTTAAGACAGAGTCTTAAACTGTTGCCCTGGGTCGAGTGCTGTGGTGTCATAGCTCACAGTACCCTCCAACTCTTGGGCTCAAGCGATCCTCTTGCCTCAGTTTTTCTATTTTCAGTAGAGACACTTTTTGCTCAGGCTGGTCTCGAATCCATGAACTCAAGCAATCCACCCACCTCGGCCTCCCAGAGTGCTGGGATTATAGGTGTGAGCCACCGTGCTCAGCCCACTCTTTCTATTTTTAGTGGACATGGAGGTCTCCGTCTTACTCACACTGGTCTCAAACCTCGGAGATCCAATAACGCACCTGCCTCGGCTGAGTGCTAGGATTACAGGCGTGCATTACTGTGCGTGGCCCACATATCACTTAAATATCCCTTTGCTTGGCTCTCTCCTTGACTAGATCTCAGAGCAGGGCTCCTGTTCTAGTCGTAGCTTTATTCTCTCCCTAACACAAGACCTGGCACAAAGCAACCTTTGAGCAACTGAAGCGAAAGGGGTGTGGGTGGGCTGAGACTACTGCTGTCTTCCAGAAGACACTTTGGACCATGTGGAACTAGGGTCACTTGTCAGATGAGACCTTTGGGGAAGGGGGCTGTCACAGCATCAGGCATAGGATAGGAGGATAAGCTGTGGGGTCTCTGGTCTTTCCAGGCTCATCTTCCACGTTTTTCCTAGTAAAACTTCGGGGCAGATAGTCCATCTGGGGAATGGAGCACTTTCCAGGCAGAAAGAGCAGCAAGCTAGGAGGTGTTTGTTCCACCATTGTCAGCCGGTGCGTGCGGCAGCATCATCATCGCACACTTCGGTGCTGGGTGAGGTCTGAGCTGCCCGCACCCGAGACTGTGCTGTAACAGGTGACAGGTGCACCGTGAAGAAATGCTTGAGGCTGGCTGGGGTAGGGGACGGAGCACTGCCTGATGCCCTGTGGTATCAGTGCAGGGGTCCACGGAGTGTCCATCTCCTGCCCTGTGATGGGGACTGAGCAGGTGTCCCCCTTTTGTTGGCTTGTCTCAGAAACAGGAGAAGGGGGCAGTGGCATCACATCGCCAGCTGAGGCCCATGTCACTCCTCCTGGGAAAGGCTTTATCTTCATCTTATCTCTGTCGCTTCTAGCACGTAGGCTTTGTAAATAAACCGAGGTCTCAACTTCCCTGCTTTGTTAGTGAGCGCTGTCCTCCCGGCCTGGAGCCACTTGGCCTTTCTGTCAAAGACACTTGTTTATGTGTCGTCTAGAAGCCACCAGCTGCCTGGAGAGGGAGGTCAGCCTGCCCGGGGTGGGCGTCTGCAGGTAGGCCAGAGTTTATCTTGTCTCATTTTTTGATATTTTGGCCTGATGGGAATTCAGTTTTTAAAACTAAGTTAATAGCACAAGCCGAATTCCCACAGAGAGATGCTAATTGCTTCCAGTCTTCTGGTAAATTCAGTTTCCCATTCCTCTTTCAAGGGTCTTCTAAACCATGCCCTATCATTAGGATGTAAATTAGGTGTTGTCCACCTCAGACTAGAGACGCTACCAGACAAACAAAAGGGGCTGCCAGGCTGATCAGAGGACCTCCACAAACAGAAACAAATAAAATACCCTCTCCCTTTTCAATTGTGGTGAGATGCACATAATACAAAAATTCATCATTTCCAAGTCTACTGCTCAGTGGCACTTGGTAAGTTCACCATCACCCCTATCTGGTTCCAGAACATTTTCACCACTTTCTCCTTTTTAAAAGCTAAGATTTTGTCTGCCTAGTAAAGACACCAAAACAAGGTCAATCAACCGTGATAGCAGCCATCAGTTCATAACACATTTACAATATTTATTGATCATTCACAAGAATCTAAAACTTGATTGAATTCTTTGGTGTGGGCCATTATGAAGACATTTTACAAAAGATATATCTATACCAGCTGGAGAGATGGATAGAAAAATATTTAAG